>JACEFZ010020288.1:77500-83784 GCA_014155875.1 Cepaea nemoralis
TGATATGACCTAATTTGTGACTTGTGTGGGAATGTAAGCTTTCATGAGAAATCCTGTTAGACCAGGTGTCAAAGATGACTTATATTTTAATAGTCTTTGAAGGGAAATTTCATTTAGAGTTTATAAAAGCATCTAATATACTTTTGTACATCTTTGTTCTTTTGATATAATTATCAGCGCATGTGACATTTATATCTTTAATGTATTCCTGTAGTTATCTACACATTTTGTAGGTCTTAATAAGTTTTCAAACGTTGCCAAATGTTAGTTACTAAACATTGGCAAGCTTGCAACTATCATAGCAACACGTAGTTTCCAAATGTTGCTAAGCGTCCAGTCATTATAGTAATACTTAGTTAATAAGAACTGCCAGGCTTGCAACTAGCATGGTAACGGAAAGTTTTGAAACGTTGCCAAGATTCCATTCATCATGTCATCACTTAGGTAGGTAGTTAGTTAGTTAGTTCGTTAGTTAGTTAGTTAGTTAGTTAGTTAGTTAGTTAGTTGGTTGGTTGGTTGGTTGTTTGGTTGGTTGTTTAGTTAGGTTAGTCAGTCAGTCAGTCAGTCAGTCAGTCAGTCAGTCAGTCAGTTAGTTAGTTAGTTAGTTAGTTAGTTAGTTAGTTAGTTAGTCGACAGATCATGAGATCATCCTCATTGCACATCGAACCATTCAGTCCATAAGTACTCGGATCCCCTCAGCAAATCCCGCAGCGTGTAGCGGCTCACGACACTAGTTCTGTGTTGGTTTATTAATCTTCTTTGGCTTCCTGCTTAGTGTTGTTGTTTGGCCACACCTCTTTTAAACTTGTTGTTCTCGCAGCCTGACCATAGTTGTAGACTCACAGTCATCACATTGTTCTCGTAAACGACTTACTTCTCGTAAAGCATTCAAAATGTCTGCCTGGTCCATGGCTCGTCCGCCTTCCACCGTAGCCCTACCTGCAAGTCTGTCAGCCAGTTATTTCATATCATCACTTAATTGCTAGATGTTGCTACACTTCTAACTAACATGGCAACTCTTAGTTATCAAATGAGGCCAAGATTAAAACCATCATGCGACACTCAGTTGCCTAACACTGCCAAGATTCCAACCATCATGCAACAGTCAGTTGTCAAACGTTGCCAAACATCCACCCATCATAGCAACACTTAATTGGGCTGCCAAGCGCCCATGCTTTATGACAACATTTAACTGTTAAACGTTGCCAAGCAACTATTCACCATGGCAACACATAGTTGGCCAACTTTGTCAAGCCTCCAACCGCCATGCGCAACTCAGCTTCCGGTCATTGCCAAGATCCACTTGATGACATCAGTATAGTTATGAAAAACATGTAAATAATCACCCCATAATAAGTAACAGTAAAAACCCGGTAGCGCAATGGTTTGAACGTTTGCCTGTCGGTTCGGTAGCAATATGTTCAAATCCCCACCGAGTTGTGGAGTTTGTTCACAGTTTATCTGAGTTCTCAGGTCGACTCATTCTAAAATGAGAACTGGGAAATTTAAAGGAAAGTAAAATAGGCAAGCACGATAGTGATCACAATACCCATCAAGTGCCGAGTTTCGATACCATTTGAGGATTTATGGATGGGTGGATAGGTGGAAGGATGGATGGATGGATGGATAGAAGAATGGATGGGTGGGTGGACGAATGGATATATGAGTGTGTGCGTGGGTGTATGGCAGGGGTTGTCCATGGGACATAATTTACATTGCGTGGTAATTTATGCATGTCCCATCCCATGCCAGTCCCATGGGACTTTCCCATGGGAATAACAATTCCCATGGCCAAGCCTGGCAGGCTTGTCCATGGGACATGTTTTTCTCTCCCATCCAATGGTAATTTATGCCCATCCCTACACTATTCAGAAAATCACCCTTTTTTTCCCATGGGATTCCATGGCCAAGCCTGGTGTATGGATAGATTGATGGATGGATGGATGGTGGGATAGGTGGATGAATAGATGGATGGATTGGTGAGCCGGTGGATGAATGGATGGATGGATAGATTGATGGCTGGGTGGGTAAGTGAGTGGACGGATGGATGGATGGTTGATAATATTATTATTGATATGTAGATGGATAAATGGGTGATGAATGAATGAATGGATAATGGTTGGATAGATTGATGGATGATGGGTGGGGGATAATGTATAGATGGATGAATGGATGGATGAGTGAACAGGTAGACTGTATGTGCCTGTGTAAAGAAATACGGGAAGGGACAGACAGTCAGACTTACAACTACAAGCACACACGCTACCATACCCCTACACACAAAATCCGCGGTGAATGAAAGCTTCTATCACAAAAATGACTCACAGACGGTTTATAGTCGTAAAACTTGTTTCCACTATGACGTAAAAAAATGTGATGTGAATTTCTCAGGCCGATATTTGAGACTGTAAACCAATGTTTGTGCAGATTTTCCCGAGTTTTCCACCCGCGACAGTTCGCTCAACATTTGGTCCGGTCATCAAGAGCAGTAATGAGAAAACGTGAGCGGGAAAACAAACAGCAAACTAATGCACGAAATGTTCACTTGCACGAAACAAAAAATTTTAAAAAGAAAAAAGAGGGATAATTTTAGGAGGTGTTAGGTTTGGCAGAGCTGTTTTTTTGTGCTCAGTGAGTCGTTTTACTACACTCCTGGGAAATCACTTCTGGCCTGGGCTGGTATGTGTCTCTGTATGTTGGGTCTCTCAAATCTACCTTTCCCTGCCTCCTTTTTTTTCTAACCCCTACTTTACTGGTAGTGACTAACTCGTGTTAAATGGATCTACATTTTTATCTTTTTAGCTTCTTCCCAGTCTGTTTTATTTTTCGCAAAGCTAGCATCCCCTCATCATTTCCCTTGTCTGTTTAGCAGTTAACACTTTTATATTAGACTGTAGTTGTGTTTAGTCGCTTCTGTAGTTGTTAATAACGTTGCACTTGGATAATATTAAGCTATAAATGAACATCATATAAACCACGGACGGAGAGACAAACTACTGAGAGAGAATCTACAAGAAGCACATATGAAAACCGGTAAACTGATTAAACGCTGTATGTTCTCTGATTATAGATTCGATGCATGGAGTGATACTTCTAATGTTTCTAACATTATTATTTCTATAGTTTGTATTGTAGTTAGTGCAATGTAAATGAACAAATTAGGAAGAACTTGAAAACATCGGAGGTGTGATTCCTGAGACGAACGCTGCGAATACCTTGGACTGCTAGGGTAAAAAGCAACGATTGTCTAGAAGAGGCTAATGTAAGGTGGGACAAAATCTATAAGAAAGAGATAAACAGCGTTCTTTGGGCCCATAATGAGAACAGAGGCATTGAAAACCATCGCGACAACTGGAAATATCAGTGGGAGAAGAGACAGAGGCATATGTAGAGAGAGGATGCTGAATGGACTGAGACGGTGGTATGGAAGGAAATGATCCGGAGCACCATGGATAGTGATCTCCAATGGGGGAACATGAACGCAGGACACGTGATGATTTTGATAATGACTTCTATTTTGGACTGATAGTTTTGAGTATATATTCTGAAAGGTTCCCCGTATATTTAAAGCAGCAGAGAACACTGGAGGGTTTAGCGTTTGCTTTCCACAAACGAAACCCAGCTCTTTTATTTCTCGACAAATAACTGTTATTCTTGTTATGTGGTATCATTTTCTTGAAATGTTAAAATGTTAACTTTTAAATTATTTACGGTTTTAACGACATTCACCAGACTAATTACTCGTAAATTTACTATTTTACGCAAAATGAAGATCTGAAACAGTGTTCCTATACCCTAAACCATGGAAGGAAATAATCTACATTTCATTTCTCAATAAAAGGAAATTTAAAACTGCACCAGTTACTCCATTATCCCTCTAATTAGTCGTCCCAGCAAAATCCTCTTCGAATTGTCATGAGTTTGGTTCAAAATAAATTAAAATGTGAAAGACCAGAAGTACGAGTCGTTCAGGCATGTCCCAGGGTGCCATAGATCTGTATCTTCAATACGACAATTCTGGCCACATTACGGGTACTTTAATAGTCAGCGGTGTAATTGTGGTCAGCATGGTGGAGAGGATTAGATCGCTCGCTCTTAAAACTTCCGGTGTGCTGATGCTGAGGTAGCGAGTTCAAAACCTACACCGTACAGTTGGACTAAAATATTCAGTTTTCGACCTTGACTTGGGGACGTAAATTACAAGAACCTCAAAAGCCAGAGTGAGTTCATCTGATGTCGAACACTGGTTTGTGTGATGACCAAGGCTTTTTGTTACTTGTGATCGTGTTCTAGTAAAACTCACTGTCTACTTATATCTCTCTCTCACTCTCTCTCACTCTTTCTCTCTCTCTCTCTCTCTCTCTCTCTCTCTCTCTCTCTCTCTCTCACTCTCCCTCTCTCTTCCTCTCTCTCTCTCAATCTCTCTCTCACACTCTCTCTCACTCTCTCTCACTCTTTCTCTCACTTTCACTCTCTCCCTCACTCTCTCTCTCGTGCGTGTGTGTATGTGTGTGTGTGTGTGTATGTGTGTGTGTGTGTATGTGTGTGTGTGTGTGTGTGTGTGTGTGTGTGACATTCATTCACTATAATGTTGTATGCATGCGAAAAATGGGCAATAATTGTAAACAGTCCAGATTGTTTGCGCTTGTTATGAGAAGAAATAAATGTGAAAATATAGTGACAACTGGCAAACATGGTGGGAAAGAACCAGAGGAAAGGGAAGAGAGCTATACCTGGATGGCTTGGCCAAATGGAATAGTTGAGAACGAGACCATAGACTTGATGTAAGACTGGTGATCCTGTGATCGATGGCGCTTGATGATGATAATATATGTCTTCTCAAACACATCTCCCGCCTAGAGAAAGAGAGAGAGAGAGAGAGAGAGAGAGAGAGAGAGAGAGAGAGAGAGAGAGAGAGAGAGAGAGAGAGAGAGAGAGAGGTGAAAAATATAAAATATTTGGTTCATATCTCACTTTTTCTGAAGTTACGCGTCCTGTATCTCGGAGCCAAAGAAGCACATTATAAAACCGCTACATCTTGTCCGCGTTATTTAATCATTTTTCAAGAGGCGGTAATTCTGGCTAGTGAAGAAACAGATGTGAGCCAAATATTTCCTGCATGTGAAGTGTCAAACGGTGCATCGCTGTTCGGCTTTGCGTCTAATCTCGTTACAAATCTCGGAAAAATTGAGTCACTTTACAGCATTTCCACTTCTGATGTGAAATGCTGAAAGACATTGGTTAGATGAAGTTGATGTTAATAAAAAGTTAGTTGCTTATCCTTTACAGAACGACGCAATCAACCTCAGTATTTTTTTTTACTATTTGTGATATTCTAGGTTGGTTGCAAATCTCGCAAAAATTAAGTCATTTTACAGCATTCCCACTTCTGATGTAAAACGCTGACAAATATCAACTAGATGAAGTTGATGTTAATATAAAAAAGAGGTTAACTGCATATCCTTTAGAGGACATCAAAATCAACCCTAGCATTTTTCGGGCTGGTTTGTGATTTCTGTGCAATTTTACATTCAGTAGTTTGCCATTGCTTTCTAAACTACCCACGATCATACCGTTGTTAAACATCAACGCAATGCGGTCTGCTTCCAAATCGCCTGCAGCTGATTTCGAACACGGTTTGAATTGTGAATCTCGTTCGAACCCGGGATTGTGAAACTCGTTCGCTAACCCCCAGCCACAGACGGCGGCGAGGTTGATGCATTTAGTTGAAACATATGTTGCTTGTTCTTCACACGACGAGGCAATTAACCCCAGCAAATACTAGCTGCTTGTGATTCTCAAGGCAACTTTAGTTCTGTAGTTTGCCTATGAACAGCCGACGCCTCATACCATCAAAATCAACGCAAAGCGGCCTGCTTCCACATCGTCCCTCGGCTGATTTCGAACCAGTCAACTTGGTGTGTCGGGACTATACCAAGAGGCCAGGCCATCAAGATTATTACCTCTCTGCCTTCCCTTGTTCTTTCCCCCTTAATCTTGCCAGTTGTCACCATATTCTCCAGTTTATTTATTCTCATAATGTACTAAAATCATCTTGACTGTCTACGCCTATTGTCTAAACAATTTGCGTCCCACTTATAACTGTCGTCATGTCTATAACATTTAACGTTTATTCCTTTGCTTTCAGTCTTTGTTTTTTTCGGCCTTTACAAACGGCTTTCGTCAGAAGCTGAAGTCGCGACAATTCTCCGTAATAGTCTCATAGGTTGTCAGTAGGCAGCAATGAAAGGACTCCCTTAGGGCGTATTTGGTATAAGGTGCTA
>JACEFZ010020289.1:0-51022 GCA_014155875.1 Cepaea nemoralis
CGCTCAGTTGTGGAACAATCTTCCACAAGAAATCAAAGACACCACCAATCATGATTCATACATTCGCAACCTGTTTGAACACTACCTTAGTACAGACTACATGCCCCCATAACAAATAATACAAAAAAGACAATAATGGTAACTTATCTCAAACGACAACTAGCCAAAAAACATTCCCTTATGTATGGCACGTTACACCCTCCTTAGGTATTTATAATGCCCATGTTAAACACTGCCTCAGTGAGTCATTGTTATTGATTATTTTTCATGCGTTTTAATGTTCTTTTGTTGTCAAAAGTTGCTTCATAAGTGATGTTGAATGAAAGAATGTATGAGAGGAAATAGAGAAGAAGGGCAGAATGTCAGACGGGCCTGCGTGCCCAATTCTTAACCCTTTGAAAATAAATACTTATTATTATTATTATTATTATTGTTCGCTTGTCTTCAACCTTACCCTCCAGTATGGCTTTCATAAGAACAAAGCCGAAATATTTAACTTGCCCCTTTTTGATTTCTTTCATCAACTCCCTTTTCATTCCCACTTTTTCTAGAAACTCTATATTTGATTATTTTAGTAGTATGCTATTGGCGAAATACAGCGCTATATCAGGCAATAAATTCTGCAATATATTGTTTGTGTCCTCATTATTTAAATTCATAATAAGAACATGGTCTGAATATAATACAAACAAAATAAAAGATACTTTGACAAGCCTTGATGCGCATTGGGTATATGACACTAATTCCATATTTTATAGCCAATCGGTATTCGAGGGAGTGATGCGGACAATATCGCGCAGTCGCCTTTACTTCTCAAGACATTTTATGATACCCAGTTTAGGCCGTGAGAGCTCTTGACTGGAACAGACAATTAGCGTAAAAACAGTGCGCATTATATTCGAGAGTTTACTTCGTCCAAATTAAAACATGTCTAAAAAAATTACCAGTTCTAAAATCACAGAACAAACACAGTTATCAGCGTTAAAGCTACTTAAAATCAACGTGCACAAAGTTGCACTCAACAAATATCCAGCGACAAAACGTGACAAAGACCATTAGGTCTAATTCACTATATAAATACATGGCAAGATGTGGCATCAGTGTTAAAAACACATAATAAAATATAGCAATAACATTGGTAACAATGCCCGAGGAACGAACGAACGAACAAACTTTATTTTCAAAGGGTTAAGAATTGGGCACGCAGGCCCGTCTAACATTCTGCCCTTCTATCACTCTCTTTCATACATTATTTCATTCACACATCATTCAAGGCTAACAAAGAACAGCAACAATATAAAAGATACGCATTATAAAGACATGGGCAAAATGCGAACATCAAAACTACACGACACAGTGATATTAGATAATGGTCTGACACTTGTTATTAGCCATGTGGAATATACTGGCCTACCAAAAGGGGACTGGCTGTTATACTAGGGTTTTGTTATTATTATTATTATCTCTATTATTAAGGGGGAAGGTAATCCGTATTTAGATAGTGTTCGAATAATTTGCGATTATATGAATAGGGATTGGTGATGTCTTTGATTTCTTGTGGAAGATTGTTCCACAGCTGCAGAGTACGTTAAGCTTGTTTTGTATAAGTCAATCCTAGGCTTCGGAATGTGTAATATATTTAAACGTTTACTGTGTCTAGCATTATATTTAAACAATGGCCAAAGGTAATTTGAGGCATTCCGATGCAGGATTTTGTGAATTAGTTTAGCTTTATTGAAAAGCAGGCGTTGGCGGAGTGGTAGTAACTGAAGGCGTTTATAGGGACGCAGAGGTGTTTCCAAGGCACCAGGGCCGGGTTATATACTGGCCAAGACCTATTGACGCGTCCTCGTCGAGCGTACTGGGCAACAGGTCCCTTCGGGGTCCTGGCTAAGGTCAGTAGGATCGCCGATTCCTCCGAAGTCGGAGAGTGTCTGCCTGTATGGCGAGGAACCACCAGTCTGCACACCAATAAGCCAGACATGGGACAACGGATACTCACGCAAACCTCAAGTCCTGTATGACATCACACTGATGTTGGACAACAGGATGCCTTCATCCGACATACAGGACTTCGCGTTGGAGCTCAAGCCAACGAACACAAGCAAGCAAGCAAGCAAGGCGTTTATACAGGCTAGGATTGTCTGATAAATGTTTGCTATAAATTAGACTCATGGTCCGTTTCTGGAGTGAGTAAAGTCGCTTGGTGTTTGAATTAGAACAACCGTCCCAGATTGTAGAGCAGTAGTAAAAGTGTGTCTGTATATGAGAAGTATAGAATATTTTCCTTGTGTCCTCATCAAGGAAGGTTTTAATTTTGGCGAGTTGGTAGACTTTTTTCGCTGTTTGTTTAATGAGCGCTTGAACGTGGGAATTAAAGGTTAGGTTTCTATCAATGATTAGGCCTAATGTTTTGTGCTCAATTACACTTTCTACTGGCATGTTATCGATGTGAAGTTGAAGTGATGTGCATGTGTGTGAGCTTAGAGTTTGAAGTCTTTGTATGGTTGTTAATAACATTGATTTTGTTTTAGTGATGTTAATTTGCATACGGTTTGAATAGCTCCACCTAACTACATTATTTAATTCTTGTTGTAAAGAATACTCGAGTAAAATACAGTTTTCAGCGTTTTTGCACACTGTACAGTCGTCTGCAAATAGATCGCAGGACGATGAAAGATGCAAAGGTAGATCGTTAATATATTTGGCAAATAATAGAGGGCCAAGAATAGAGCCTTGTGGTACTCCAATATTGAAGGTAGTGGTTTGAGACAGAGATTTATTATGTGATACTACTTGCTTTCTGTTTGATAGAAAAGATTATATTAGAGTGACTACATTAGGGCCAATTTTCATTGTCTCAAGTTTTTAAAATTAAAATAACATGGTCTATCATATCAAATGCTTTCTTGAAAACAATAAACACAGTTCCACATAGACTGTTGTTGTTTATATTGTGGTGCCAATTTTCTATCATGTTTGTTAGGGCTGTATGGCAAGAATATTTTGGTCGAAATCCCGATTGGCTGTCAACAATAAGCTTGTTGCGAACTAAATACTGTAATGTTACTTTATGGATGTGTTTTTCTAGTGGCTTAGATAGTGATGATAGTAAGGAAATAGGTCTGTAATTGTTCGGGAGACCATTGTCCAATGAACCAGATTTAAGAAGAGGGTACACTTTAGCGATTTTGAGAGCTGATGGAAAGTGGCCTTTGTTGAGACACTAATTATATACATAGGTTAGTGATATACAGATCACTGGCGCAGCACAACGGAGAATCCGGTTGCTGATTCCATCTAACCCAGATGAGGTTGTATTTTTTTTTAGGTTACTGAGGTAAGTGAATACTTCAGTGATTGTCATTAGCGGTATGTCGGAAAGAATATCGCGGGAGCATCTATTCTCGCAAAACGATGACAATAAAGATAAGTTGCAAGGAGAATTAGGTATTGAAGCCTTCAACTGGTCTATGTCAGTTTGAAAAAAATTACTGAATTGGTCGCATGTAATATGATTTGATGGTAAAGAATTTCGGAAGTTATACTTGTTTGTCAAGGTGTTAATTGCCTTCCATATATCCTTACTATTTGTTTTATCCATTACTAAGTTCTTAAAGTAATTTTTCTTTTCCCGTCGTATGATATATTGAACTGTGTTTCTAAGAGTACGGTATGCAATGAGATCCCGCTTACATAATATTACGTTTCAACAAACACGGAAACATTGTAGCGCCACCCACGGTTTAAATCCAAGTGATGTGATTGGCTCGTTCAAGCTATCACTGACGCACCGCTGTTCTATCAATATAGATATCCATAGTGTCATTGAATACAATATTATTAGCACTTATATCTAACTTATATCTAACACTACACATATAGCAACTTTAAAACAAGTTCAACAGTTGAACTGCATCATTGTGATCACAACCATATAAAATCCATTGCGTAAGAATGTAGATAAACAGGAAAATTAATCCAAAAAGGAGGAGACCACACAAACGCGTCCTTCCTCGTGGGAAACCGGATCAAAGAAAAAAGGGAAGAAATTTTAAGGTATTAGCTAAAAGAGCAAATACTCCGTCTGCTTTAGCTGGCAAGAAATAGCTTCAGTGTCAGCAATAGCTGCTAAAACAAAACTGTAACATTTGCTGTTAATTCCACAGGATGGAATTCCAAGGCATTAGCTAAAATAGCAAACAGTTTAACCAGCAAGAAACGGCATCTGTGTCAACAATAGCTGCTAAAACATGGCTGTAATAATATCTGTTAACAATTCCAGAGCAAGAAATTACACAGCATTAGCTAAGAGAGCAAACAGCCTGTTAACTGGCAAGAAATGGCACCAGTGTCAACAATAGCTGCTAAAACATAACTGTAATATTTGTTAACAATTCGAGAGCAAGAAACTACGAAGCATTATTTATTAGTAAAGAGAGCAAACAGTTCGTTAACTGGCAAAACATGGCACCAGTGTGAAAAATAGCTGCTATAATAAAACATGGCTGTAGCATTTATTAACAACTCCGCAGCAGGAAAATACAAGGTATTCGCTAAGAGAACAAACAGCCCATCACCTCTAGCAGACAACAAATGACATTTACTATGTGATCGTCTGAAATACCAGCGAGAGGAACAGTTCCAGCTCCACACATCAATTCACGAAGAGATCGCAACAAACAACTAAACCCCTTCAAGCAAAGGCTTCATAATCACCTGGAGACTGAACAATATTAACGTTATTGATGGTCACGCATAGAAGTCGCTGTGTACCGGGACACATCAGGGAAGCCAGGAATGGATACAATATGGCCGACCATGCAAGTGGTAGGAAGCGACTAGGGAGGGTTAACTGAGGCTAGCTACTTCATTCTTAGAAAGCTATAGCTGCAAATTTCACGCAATCATGAACAGGTTTTCAAAGGGCTTGGCGTGGGATGGCTGAGTGCTCCACTGGGAGATAAAAGGCAGCAGCAGCAGCAGCAGCAGAAGAAGAAGAAGAAGAAGAAGAAGAAGAAGAAGAAGAAGAAGAAGAAGAAGAAGAAGAAGAAGAAGAAGAAGAAGAAGAAGAAGAAGAAGAACAAGGAAAAGGAGGAGGGGGAGGAGGATCAGGAGGAGGAGGATCAGGAGGAGAATTAGGAGGAGGGAGGAGGAGGAGGATTAGGAGGGGGAAGGAAGAGGATTATGACGGGGAGGAGGAGGAAGAGGAGGAGCAGCAGCAGCAGCAGCAGCAGCATCAGCAGCAGCAGCAGCAGAAGAAGAAGAAGAAGAGAAGAAGAAGAAGAAGAAGAAGAAGAAGAAGAAGAAGAAGAAGAAGAAGAAGAAGAAGAAGAAGAAGAAGAAGAAGAAGAAGAAGAAGAAGAAGAAGAAGAAGAAGAAGAAGCTACATGCCAACAGTCTGGTATTTATGATACCAGACTGGGGTTGCTAGGGGTTAAATTAAAGTAACGCATAATACAATGTTAATTGCCATGCCTGATATGACCAACTGCCCAACGTATGGTCTTGACGACAACTGGGCGAACAGATGCTCAAATAGAAAGCCCAGAATAACCCCATGAATGACAAGAGGCAATAGAGAAATCCCGCAATTGAGAAGTGAAAGGACACAACAAGAAATATCAACGTAACAAATGCCTTTAAAGGAAAAAAAATACGTGACAGCCAAGAAAATGTTGTCACCTGCATCATGTTCCACTTTTGCCGATCGGTGGCATTGGATAGTGTGATTCCGTGTGATTGTACGATGTCCTTGATGTCGTCAATCCATTGTTTTTTCAGACGTCTTCTTGCTCTCGCATCCCATCTTCTATGATGTAGCACCAGGCTTGCATTCTAACGAGATGGCCGAACCACTGGATCTTCTACCTTTCAATATCTGCGGCTAAAGGTGTTGATCCGATCCGACTGTCTGTCTTATAACATCATCTCTTACATGGGTTAGGATAGTTAGGTTAGCAGTTCTTCTCAAGCATCTCATCTCGCATGTGTTGATTGTGTGCATGTGGGATTTGATTAATCTTCATTTAAATTTGACATTGGCATCATAAGGATGGTGTGAAAATGTTATTTATTATCTGTCGTTTTGCGGACATTGATATATTTGGATGTCTCAGCATGTGTGATAATTAATACATAAGCGCATTTTTTAAAATTATTATTATTTTTATTTTTTAATTTTTTTGACATCTGATTTCGATTTCTCTGTCTATTCTGCCATCTTCTGTGATCATACTATATATATATATATATATATATATATATATATATATATATATATATATATATATATATATATATATATATATATATATATATATATATATATATATATATATATATATTGTAGGAAACACCTGGTTTAAGCAATACCCTAGAGGATTATGGACATGGAGGAGTCCTGATTGCAGGATCAGAAACCAGATTGACTACATTCTGATTAGCAGAAGATTTAGAAACGCAAGTAGTGTATTAGGTAACCCAGACACACAAAAACACATTCAAGATGGCGACTGGTGGTTTTATGAAGGAAAATATGGGGGTTTTTTGGGAAAATTGTCGACTGGGTGAAATTTTTTTTGGCGGTGTGTGGGAAAAATCTGTGGGTTGTTGGCGGGTGTCTGTGAAAGTAATTAAGGTAAAAGTATTTTATGTTGGTGGAAATAGAAAGCGAGGGTGTGAGTACGGATGAGGGAGGGCTGTAAGTTATATATTTTGGTTAGAAAGGAACGAGTATATGAATGTGTTAGTATGCGTGGTGTAGTGATGTATAAACTGCCAAGGGTGTGATGGGTCGTGGTTTCTACTCATGGGTTGGATATATGGTGGTGGCGTAGACATCTCATAATGTGTCTGTTCACTATGCGTGGTGAGTAATGTATAAACTACCAAGGGTGTGATGGGTCGTGGTTATACTCGACGAAGTAAGAGGTGTAGATGGTTACTATCATCTGAACAGTGTGATAGTAGTGTCTAAGTGAAAGTAAAGGGTGGTATGTAGCTTATTCACTACCATCATTACAAAGGAAATCTTATAAAGTTATAATGGGTGTCATTTGATGGTAAGGGGTGGGTATTAGTGGTCAAGTAGGAGTGGTCGATATAGGGGTGGTCATAAATGTAATAAGAGGTGTTATGTTCGCAGTTACACACTGGTCAACCAGTGGTCAAGTAAGGGTCAAGTAGTCAAGTAAGGAAATTTTAGGGGAAAGTGATTGTAATGATATGGTGGTGATTAAAGAGTGGTAAATTAGTGGTCAAGCAGTGGTCAAGTAGTGGTCAAGCAGTGGTCAAGCGGTGGTTAAGTGAGGAAAATTTTAGGGAAATTTTAGGGAAAAGTGATTGTAATGATATGGTGATGCTTAAAGGGTGGTAAATTAGTGGTCAAGTAGTGGTCAAGTAGTGGTCAAGTGGTCGAGTGACCACTTAAATTGTAGAGGACGATGTGCCTAAGATTATGGTAGTGATTAAAGTGATCGATGACGTGGTCAAGCAGTGGTCAAGCAGTGGTCAAGTAGTCGAGTGACCACTTAAATTGTAGGGGAAAGTACGTATAGTGCAATGATGGTGGGTAAAGTGAGGAAGAATCAATAGTAGTGATAATAGTACTACCAATATTAGCGACAAGAATATTAGCTGGTGCGTTGTTAGAGATACAAGTATCTTTTTTGTGGGGTGTGTAAAACTCATACAAAGAGGGTCATACAACCACAAAGACAGACAAGTACACACATACAGACACAGAAGTACAGACAAACCATTCCATTACTACTGTCATCACAACTATACACAAGTACACACCCATAAACAAATCGTGTCCCTACAAGAATATCACAAACCACATACCCCCTTTTGGTAAAGAACGCGGATGTCCGAGACAGCCCCTACGTCATCAACGCCATATGCAAAAGTCATTAAGTGGTAGCATGAATCATCGGTTTGTGGGGAAGCAGGCGGGCGGCGTGAGGATAGCTTGTCTAACTGCCACGTCAGCTATGTAGGGTGCAGACCCAGTGTATAAAATAGACGGCGTCTCTTGTGAGCTCAGTACCAGTTCACGTGCTGACTTGGGTATCTACAGAGTTATTTTTGTGAAACCCGCTGTTGTAAGTCGCTTAGTGTAGTAAGCAGATATAGTTCACGTACTGACTTGGCTAGCTACAGCAGTGAAACAGGTTGGTGTGAGCCTTATTCGTTTCGTCGGCCTCTGATAAAACAGTGAAACATTGTATACATCAGAACATTTTGGTGATGTAAGAAAAAAAAAAAACCAGTTTATCAATATGGCCACCAGATCTAGTTTCACGTGTTCAGTGTGCGACAAAGCCTATTGTAATAACTATAACCTTAATCGCCATACTCGGACCATTCACACTGAGAACCACCAGAAATACCCCTGTCAGTTATGTGATAAGGTGTATATTACGAAAGATGGCTTACAAAAGCACAAACGAATACATCATAACCGGCCTATGGATACATCAGAACCAGAGACAACACCACCAACAACCTCGACGACACCACCAACTGAAACCAATATAACTAACAGTCAGATACAACCAAACGAGAATATACTTGAACAACTGGTAGAAGACGAAGTGACCATCTTAGTAGCCGGAGAACCAGAGACACTACACATCCTTCCATCGGATATTCAACAAATATAAAGAGAAAATTGGGAAGCTATCAGGACACATCACAAGATTAACAAGTGGTTATCGACATACACCTTCTTTATTAGCCTGGAGATACAATACCCTATCAAATGGACAGATACGTTGTATAAGATATTCAATGCTCAAATTAGTCGGTTTAAGATCAACTTTAGCTTTCATTTAGTGTTACGACACAGAGGAACACAAGATCTTAGATTTTATCATGCATCATTTAACAATTCTTCTGTTTTAGAATTTTCAGCGCTAATAAATAACAGACACGACTTTGACGCCTTCCTTACAACACTTCACGAACATGACATTCATTCCTACGCCATCCAACAACGTACAGACACCAAATATACACTAGAGACAGTAGCTGGCATATGTTTTTACCTCTTTCATATGCCCGAGTTCCCGATAGTTTGATGTCTAGGTCATCCCCCAACTACACTGTTTTATATTTTTGTCACTAACCCTGTATGTCATTGATGTTTTCTTATAGCACTAAAGTGTTTTGATGAATAATACATTCTTTGATATATTGAAACCAAGATTTTTTTTTGATTTTCTTTAGTGGCTTTCTTTTTACTTCTTGTTCCGAGAGACAGCAACACTGACAGACAATGAAATAAAGACACATACTGAGATGTATTATGTATTTATTCAACTGATGTTTGCAACCAAGTATAGAAATTACACCATCCACCTCGCAGTATCCAATGATGTAGTTTATCAGTCATATACGTACCGACAGATATAGCGAAGCTTTCCTCCAGGTCCTGGACATTCACGTCTGTATTGTAAGAATTATTAACCAGATGCATACCCAGACGCATACCAAGTGTAAAAACCATCATTATTCTCCCATAGTTGATGACGATATCGGCAAAGACTTCGTCAGCAATTGAAACAAAGACCGGGAAAACCTGTTCGGGGTTGATACAGACTTCTAGTCTCGTGAATAACACATCGTGTTGGTTGGCTATCTGACGTACTAAGCGACACAACCTCGAGTTATTGGTCTTTGTGGGCTTGTAGGAACTAATAATAGTCAACGCCATACTCACTTGTGTCAAGTCGACTATTGGGTCCATCATTATTATACCAATACCTACCAGAGACCCACTGGCGTGCAGTTGGTGGTCAAATGGTCTAATATTATCATCCGACGCGTTTATAAACACCAATGCGAGTAGGTAGCTGTTTATTAATTCTCATGGATCCTAGGTGGAAACATCCTTTTACGGCTTTGATTGCGGGCCCAACGGGGAGTGGTAAAACCGTCTTTGTCCAACGGTTCTTGGCCCATCTACCAGCCATGGTAGACCCCCTTCCAGAGGAAATTATATGGTGCTATGGGGAATGGCAACCCATCTACGAAACTATGAAGGGTGTTCAATTTAATGAAGGTCTGCCAGATGTGGAAAAATGGACAGGTGATAGACGTCGGTTAGTAGTCATAGATGATCTAATGTCTGAGACAGATGACAGAGTGACTACATTATTTACTAAAGGCAGTCATCATCGCAACCTCAGTGGTATGTATATAGTACAGAACCTATTTGGTAAGAATAAAGAACAAAGAACTATCAGTCTGAATTCGCACTACCTAGTGGTGTTTAAGAATCCTCGAAACGGGTCTCAGATTACCAATCTCGCCAAACAGATGTATCCAGGCCGTGTGTCATATGTCCAAGAGAGTTTTAAAGACGTGACATCGGCTCCACACGGGTATTTGTTATTTGACCTGCGACAGGAAACACCGGATCAGCTCCGCTTACGAAGTCATATATTTCCCGACCAGCAGCAAGTCGTCTACGTCCCCAAATAACATGTCTAACCGACTTAAACGTAACGAGGGTATGTTACGTTTCTTGGGTCAGACCAACCCAGCCACTGTGAAGGCAGTAATGAAATCAGCTTCCCCGGATCTCGTCCAATCAATTTGCGAGTGCTGTCACAACGTTTTAAAAGGTAATGTTCCCCTGACACCAGCTCAGAAGAAGCGTCTGCAACGACACAAAGACAGTCTGAGAGCACTCACTCATAAGAAATTATCGCTCAAGAAAAGGAAAGAGATTCTACAACAAGGTGGTTTCATAGGCGCCTTACTAGGCCCCATACTAAATGTGTTGAAAAGCGTGGTGGGATTGTAATGGCCAAGAAGATGATCTTGATCGATCCCCGGTTGCTAGAAAAACCCTATATACCACCCGACACACTAAATGATAGTCTACAGGATTTGGATCGTCAGATGCAACAAGTCCTGGAAACAGAAGATCTACCACCGCGTGACAAGGCCAGAGCGTATCAGCAAACACTACAGAGGTATCTGAATCGACTCGAACAGTACAGACACAAGCCTCTGGGACTAGTAGATATCAAGGAACAAACTCCTGAAGTCACCAGTGTACCGACACCAGTAGCCGAGACACCTCTTCAACCAACACCTCTTCAACCAACACCTATTCAACCGGCTCAAGTAGTCGAACCCAAAATAGTCGAGACCACACCACATTACAAACTCAGGCGAAGCAAGAAGAAGACTAGGATACCTACCCCCAAGTGGCAAAAATGGCCGCCCAATTAAGAAAGTATTACTATGACCCTAAGAAACCCGGAGCCTATGGTGGAGCAGCCTCCTTAAAAAGAAATACTAACCTGAAGAAAATAGATAACTCGTTACGTCATCAGGATACCTACACGTTACATAAACCGATCCGTCGCCGATTTCAGAGACGCCAGACCATAACCGGTGGTATAAATCAACAATTTCAAGCCGACTTGATAGATATGAGACTATTACAACGATACAACGATGGGATGTCGTACCTAGTGACTTGTATCGATGTGGTTAGTAAATATGCTTGGGCTATCCCGATCCAGAAGAAAACGGGGAAAGCGCTGGTGGTGGCTATGAGTAAAATCTTTGGTGAAAGCCAACCGATAAATTTTCAGAGCGATAAAGGTTCAGAATTCGTTAATCGGACCTTCTTAAAATTTCTGAAAGATCGAGGTGTGCACTTCTTTACCACCGAGAATGAAGATGTGAAGGCAGAGATAGTGGAAAGATTCAATCGAACCCTGAAAGAAAAAAATGTGGCGTTATTTCACCAAGACCAATACACTGCGCTACGTCAACGTGATAGATAAATTGATCCAGAACTACAATGGTTCGTATCACAGAAGTATTCGCATGGCCCCTGTACAAGTCAACTATAGTAATCAAGAAGAGGTGTGGGATAACTTGTATAAGCCGACATATGTATCGAAAAAAGTGTATTTTACACCTGGGGATCGAGTCAGACTGGCTGAACCAAACAACCTTTTAAAAAAGGGTATATGCCCTCGTGGACAGAAGAATTGTTTACCGTCAGTCGCATAAACCAGACCAGTCCAGTGACCTATGTGGTAAAAGATGACTCGGGAGAGGAACTACAGGGCTCGTTCTACAGAGAAGAAATACAACTAGTTGGAGAAAAACAAGTGTATCGTATCGAAACAATCTTACAAGAAAGACCCAGGCGAGGTGGTGGGAAAGAGTATTTAGTGAAGTGGTTTGGTTATCCCCATTCATTCAATAGTTGGATAGCTGACACACAACTAGCTAGTTATGGAGACTAGTGGTGTGACTGAAGACAGGGTGGAAACTATGGGGGTGCGCCCACAACCGACAGAGGGGGAAAGAACATCGATCTGGTCATTCTTTGGACAACGTGTACCGAGGCCAGAGATTGTATTTCTGTGTCAAATGGTGGTTATATATGCCGTAATTGCCGTGTCTTTGTTCAATCTGACTCAAGGCAGCGCAGACGCACCAGACGGCAAGTTGTGGGTAGCTCTAATGAGTAGTTGTTTGGGGTATATGCTACCTACTCCTAAATTAGAAAAACGATGAGTTTCTACGTAACTTTACCGAGTAATTCTGGACCAAAGGTATTTCCCAACAACCAACCCGGTCACTTTTTTGTCAAGTTGCCGCAGACCATTGATGTAACGACCCAATACGAAGTGGCCCTGGTCGAGATTCAGTTCCCCAATTCGTATTTTAATGGTTTGCCTGGTGAAATTTGGTTCCAATACTTTCCACCTAAAGGTAGTGGTATGGAACCTATAACCCTTGTATGTCCACCGGGTCCGTTCAGCAGCCCTGAAACTTTCATCGAGGATTTGAATAAGTTGTGTGTAGAAACCCAACTAGACGAGAAAGTAAACATCAAATTCATGCTAGGTACACCTTGGAAAAAAGTCGGGCTGAAAATATTTGAAAAAGGCGCCCAGGCAAAAATTAGTGACAGATTGAAGAATATATTGGGTTTTCCAAGCTCGACTCTATCAGACGATAATGTCTTATTATACGGTAATACAGAATTAGAGATGGATAACGAAGTTAAAAATATCTACGTCTATTCCGATCTCGTAGCCACGAGACCAGTTGGAGACGTCATGGTTCCTTTACTAAAGACTGTTCCTATATTGGACCGACTGTCACCGTCAGTGTTTCGTCTTTATGATAAGCCACATTATGTACCATTAAGTCGATTCTCCTTCGACACGGTGGAAATACTTTTAACTGACGATACGGGTAAAACACTCTCATTCAACGATGGGACTTCAGTACTAACTTTACATTTTCGAATCAGGAAGCACTCAGACCTCGAATAGACTAATATGAGTTTCTACGTGACGCTGACGAGTAATGCGTCATTACAAATATACCCCCAGAATAACGCCGGACATTTCTTTGTCAAACTACCACAAACTATTGAGCTCACCTCCCAGTACGAAGTTGGTTTGGTTGATATTCAGTTTCCCAACTCCTATTTTAATATTTTGAAAGATGAGGTGTGGATAAAGTACTTTCCACCTCCAGACCTAGACGAACCACCGATGACGATTACGCTGACGCCTGGTCTGTACAAATCAACAGAAAAATTCATTGGTGAATTGAATAGATTGCTTTTCGAAGCTGAGAGATTTATCAATGAACTGCAATGGCTGCGTCTCGATGATGCCTTACAAGAACATAACCGAATGATGTTCTCTTATAACGATATTTCGAATAAGGCTCGTTTCCAGTTATATGAACAGGGGGCTGAAGTTAGACTTAGTGACAAGTTGGCACCCCCGAGTTTGTTCATGTCTGTATAAAATGTCTCTGTGCATGTCTGTATGTGTCTCTGTTCATCCCCTCTCCGACAAGAAGAGGACAACGTCATGAACACAAACCACTAAAGAAAATCAACAAAACAAAAATCTTGGTTTCAATATTTTATCACCAAAATATGTGTGTTCACAACATTTTCATCAAAACAGTTAGTGATATATCGTAAGAAAAAATCAATGACATACATATTCATCAAAATAGTTTAGTGATATATCATAAGAATAAATCAATGACATACATGATTAGTGAAAAACCCAAAAAGTTCTGGATTAGTGATCTTCATTCTTCTGGGCTCTGCTGGTTGACTATCAAAAACACTGTTGTTGTTGAAGTCGTCACACATGAGATATCATACAAGATATCTGAATACTTCTTTTTATCATACCAAAACCACCCGGTAGCGGTGGTCGACACTTTTTTCTAATACTACCACTTGATTGGGTAGCATAAGCGACGGGTCCTTGCAGTACGCCTTAAGAGCTGCCAAGCTGTCTCTATCATTTGGTTGGATATCCTCTGCTACTATGAGTGGACGTGTTGCCAGGGTGTCTAAGGGTGTCGTCCTTTCTCGTGGTATCTGGTGATGTAAGTAACGTTGTAGGTTCATATTGTATAGATTTTTACGTAACTGACAGGGATAATCATTGTGAATGTTCCCATTGTGGTGGTTAAGGTTATCATTGAAGTCACAGTGGTGGTAGTCTGGTACTTGACTTAGACTACGATGATGGTGTAAATATATACGTGGTGCTGTCGTCTCTGCTGTTGTAGTGTTTGATGTATTCATACGTGGTTGATGGTGTGTTCGTATGTGTCTGTGTAGATTGCCTTTTCTGTTGAAAAGTTGTCCACAGATATGACATAAGTGTGGTTTCGTACTGTGAATGGTCCGAATGTG
This sequence comes from Cepaea nemoralis, assembly GCA_014155875.1. NCBI lineage: Eukaryota > Metazoa > Mollusca > Gastropoda > Stylommatophora > Helicidae > Cepaea > Cepaea nemoralis. The sequence continues at coordinate 14,726 of JACEFZ010020289.1, forward strand.
ACGATTAAGGTTATACTTATAACAATAGGCTTTGTCGCACACTGAACACGTGAAAGTAGATCTGGTGGTCATATTGATAAACTGGTCATAAGTCACACTTTCGATGTTTACAACAGCGAAAAAGTTCTATTGTATACAATGTTTCACTGTTTTATCAGCTGCCGACGACACGACTAAGGCTCACACCAAGTTTCACCGCTGTAGCTAGCCAAGTCAGTACGTGAACAATATCTGCCGACGACACGAACACTGCTCACACCAGCCTGAAGCACAAATACCTCTGTAGATACCCAAGTCAGCCCGTGAACTGGTACTGTGCTCACAAGAGACGCCGTCTATTTTATACACTGGGTCTGCACCCTACATAGCTGACGTGGCAGTTAGACAAGCTATCCTCACGCCGCCCGCCTGCTTCCCCACAAACCGATGACTCATGCTACCACTTAATGACTTTTGCCTATGGTGTTGATGACGTAGGGGCTGTCTCGGACATCCGCGTTCTTTACCAAAAAGGGTATGTGGTTTGTGATATTCTTGTAGGGCCACGATTTGTTTATGGGTGAGTGTATTTGTACTGGTTGTGGTACCAGTAGTAATGGTATGGGTGTGTCTTTGTGCTTGTAGGTCTGTATGTACAAGTGTATCAAGTGTGTATGGGTGTGTCTGTGTGTACTTGTGATGACAGTAGTAATGGTATGGGTGTGTGTCTTTGAGTTTGTAGTAGTTGATGTCTGTGTGTACGTGCAGCTGTGTCTGTACGTGGTTGTGTATAGTTGTGATGACAGTAGTAATGGTAGGAGATGGGTATGGGTACTTGTCAGTGTTCATGTCTGTATGTACAAGTGTGTCTGTGTCTTTGTGTTTTTTTTATTGTAGGTGTGTATTTGTGTAGTTGATGTCTGTGTGTCTGTACTTGTGTATAGTTGTGGTGAGAGTAGTAATGGTACGAGTGTGTCTGTGCTGTCTCTGCACATGTGTATAGCTGTTGATGTGACAGTAGTAATGGTATGGGTTGTCTGTGTATGTTTGTCTTTGTGTTTGTATGTGTGTTTGTGTGACCATCTTTGTGTATTTGTTTATGGGTGTGTACTTGTGTATAGTTGTGATGACAGTAGTAATGGAATGGTTTGTCTGTACTTCTGTGTCTGTATGTGTGTACTTGTCTGTCTTTGTGGTTGTATGACCCTCTTTGTATGAGTTTTACACACCCCACAAAAAAGATACTTGTATCTCTAACAACGCACCAGCTAATATTCTTGTCGCTAATATTGGTAGTACTATTATCACTACTATTGATTCTTCCTCACTTTACCCATCACCATTGCACTATACGTACTTTCTCCTACAATTTAAGTGGTCACTCGACTACTTGACCACTGCTTGACCACTGCTTGACCACGTCATCGATCACTTTAATCACTACCATAATCTTAGGCACATCGTCCTCTACAATTTAAGTGGTCACTCGACCACTTGACCACTACTTGACCACTACTTGACCACTACTTGACCACTAATTTACCACCCTTTAACCATCATCATGTCGCTACAACTACTTTCCGCAAAATTTTATTCACTTGACCACTTGACCACTGCTTGACCACTGCTTGACCACTAATTTACCACCCTTTAAGCATCACCATATCATTACAATCACTTTTCCCTAAAATTTCCCTAAAATTTTCCTCACTTAACCACCGCTTGACCACTGCTTGACCACTACTTGACCACTGCTTGACCACTAATTTACCACTCTTTAATCACCACCATATCATTACAATCACTTTCCCCTAAAATTTCCTTACTTGACTACTTGACCCTTACTTGACCACTGGTTGACCAGTGTGTAACTGCGAACATAACACCTCTTATTACATTTATGACCACCCCTATATCGACCACTCCTACTTGACCACTAATACCCACCCCTTACCATCAAATGACACCCATTATAACTTTATAAGATTTCCTTTGTAATGATGGTAGTGAATAAGCTACATACCACCCTTTACTTTCACTTAGACACTACTATCACACTGTTCAGATGATAGTAACCATCTACACCTCTATCCATGAGTCGTCGAGTATAATCACGACCCATCACACCCTTTGTAGTTTATACATTACTCACCACGCATAGTGAACAGACACATTATGAGATGTCTACGCCGCCACCATATATCCAACCCATGAGTAGAAACCACGACCCATCACACCCTTGGCAGTTTATACATCACTACACCACGCATACTAACACATTCATATACTCGTTCCTTTCTAACCAAAATATATAACTTACAGCCCTCCATCATCCGAACTCACACCCTCTCTTTCTATTTCCACCAACATAAAATACTTTTACCTTAATTACTTTCACAGACACCCGCCAACAACCCACAGATTTTCCCACACGCCGCCAAAAAAAAATTTCACCCAGTCGACAATTTTCCCAAAAAAAACCCCATATTTTCCTTCATAAAACCACCAGTCGTCATCTTGGATGTGTTTTTGTGTGTCTGGGTTACCTAATACACTACTAACGCACTAACAGTAGCAAAAATGTTCCCAGTGCTGTTTGTTATAGTGACCACAGACTACTCACAGGAACATTGAGGATAAAGTTGAAGAAAGTCAAGTGTTTAACAGGAAACACTAAATATGATTTGTGTACATTGAGTAATGACAAGGAAATACAAAACAAATTTAACATAGAAGTACAGAACATATTTGATATATTGTCTTATCTAGAGATATTATTCCAGGATGTGAATGATCAATGGGAAATTGTTGTGAATTCACTCCAAGTTTACAATCAGATGTCAAAAATACCAAGGACAGTCAGATTAACAGCTGCAACTTGTTTACTTCTGGTCGGCGAGATCAGAACAGTCGGGAGACCTGGAGAATTCTCCGACATCAAACGAATTGGCGGCTTGTTATTGAGACCGGAATTCAGAGAATGCAGGAACACACTAGCTGTGTTGGTTGTCATAACAAAGAAAGACAACTCTTGCATTGATTAAACCAAGGGGACACTTCTGGAAATAGTTAGTGCCCTTGGGGACACCTGCGTGACATCAAAGACTTCACTGGAACACTCCCGGCACTTTGACAGATACAAGACTTGTGTACATTAGTGTTGAAGAAAGAGTTGACTAGGGCAGAAGTGCTTTGTCTCTGCAGTTATGGATTTTAATAACGTCTACCGTGTGCGGGATTAATTAGATTTAATTTTACACGTGCCTGTTATGGCAAAATGTAGATGTGATTTAGCAGAACTGCTGTGTTGCCTGAGGTAATAATAGATAGTATAATTAAGCCTAATTAATATAAGAAGTAGCTTTCGTAAAACTAGCTAGAGTAGTGAAGTGATGATTAGCTCTTTTAGTTGAGAATAGAGTAGGGAAGGGAGAATTAGCTCTGCTAGTGAGACTCGTGTAGTGGGGTGATATTTTGAGAGATTTAGGAATGGGTTGGGAGATGGGGAAGGCATCCAATGGTGGGATCTTTCAGTGGGGTGCCCACTGGGGTTCTGCACGCTGTTTATTGGTCTTTCCTTGTCATAACCTGATTCAGATTGAAGGGATGAGCCACTCTGCTCTATGACAGAGTTGGTTCACTATTAAACATCTCTGAGCAGGGCTGTAGGCCTACATTCAGCTAGTAGGGATTAGTATCAGGCGGCCTTTACCAGATGTGGTCTCTTTCTCTAACAGGTTCCCCTACGTCTATGAGGAAGGCTCTACACTGGGTTTGATGGAGGTCAACTCTCCTTAAGAAGAACATACAATGAACATTCACGTTATGTTTATAAGATGAATAAATACCCAGAAGAAAGTACAATCAGCACTGTTTATGCTAGGCCTAGAATCCAGAGGGTTCATACGAACCGGGCTCAAGTGAGAGAAACATTATAAACGATTCTTTTACAATAGGGATTCACCCAGGTCGGGTGATACTCGTTTCTTCACCACATACCACTGAACAATAGAGTCTAGAGAAAGACATTTTGACATGAAGTTCTCGTGGAATAAGTTAGTCTAGAGAAGAACATTGAACATGAAGTTCTCGTGGAATAATTTAGTACAGTGAAGAAGTACTTTAGAACAGTTTGTGTGTGACAATCTATGAACATGGATTAGAACAAATGTGAGATCTGTGACATTGAAACCTAGTTTTCACGGTACAGTGATCCGTACTTATTTGAGTTATAGGGACTGTAGTCTTTACAGTGATTGACAGATCCATGATTAGAGTTATACAATAACTATTTTGGTGGATCATGCATCTAGTCGACCCAGTGGATCCCGGAGAAAGTCAACGTCTGGAAGAAGAGACGCATCAATCGGTGAGGTGTTCACTTACTAAGCTATCATGCTGTGGCGTACCCTTGCTATGATGATCATCTGACTTGGCTCCTGATCTGCTGCTCTGAATCTACATACACACTAGAATATTCGACACACATTCTACACAGTACACACACACACACACACACACCTCTCACACACATACTCTTTGCTTTAATAAATTATTTTGTATTTATTTGTTAAAGCTAGAGTTGTTGAGTATGTTGTGTTGGGGAAGAGTGAGAGGGGGCATGATCTAGGGGTGAGTGAGAGTGAGAAAGAGGTGTCTGCAGACTGACGGAGTTTTGTGGACGGAGTCTGGTGGTTTCTCTAGGACAATAATATTGGGTTAATAAAAATGTGGGTGTTGATTCCCCTCACTCCAGGGACGACACTAAAGTAAGAAAGGATAACTTACGACATTTATTGGGGGCTCGTAAACGTGATCTTTGGACAGCGGGATCTCTTGTAGACGGGATCTGTTGACAGCGGGATCTCCTGACAACTGGGTCCTTTGACACGGGATCTTTAGTTAAGGGACGGAGATATTGTTAGAGAGAGAATCCAGCTAGAGTGAATGTGGATAGGGGTTAAGACACATTTCTTACCTGTTCACACTTCACACGTCTGCATAAGTCTGTGGTCCTGATTCTGCTCTTGTCACTGAGTGATTGTGTTGTGTTGTGCTGTGTGTTAGTAAATATATAGATTAACTGTAATTGTTCATTACCGATATATTTCTCTTGGAGATAATCTACACTCTATCTGCTGACTTACCTCTCTGAAAAATGGCCACTCCTAAACTAACCACGGCAGAACTAAGAGCACAGGGGGAAGAAATGGGCTTGTCGGGTTCTGCCCTAACAGATTACATACAGGAGGTGGAGAGGGAGTTTCGTCAAGCAGAAAGGGAAGATCGAAAGGCCGAGTTGGAATTGAGAAGGATGGAGTTAGAACAAGCAGCTAAGAAATTGGAAGCAGAACAAGCTGCTAGGCAATTGGAAGCCCAACAAGCTGATGAGAAATTGGAAGCAGAACAAGCTGCTAGGAAATTGGAAGCAGAGCAAGCCATGAGAAGGCTGGAAATTGAAGCTGAGCAGGCAGCCAAGAAACTGGAATTTGAAGCTTATCAGGCTGCTAGGAAACGGGAAGCGGAGCAAGAGACTCAGAAAAGGGAGCACGAGTACCGGATGAGGGAACTAGAGTTGAAGAGACAATCTAATGGGGAAACTGAGGGAGCAGTGGGAGGTTCCTCTCTCCCTGGCTCAACCCCAGCAGGTGGACATAGCTACCATGCTATGAAGTTTCCTCTAGCAATCTACGAGGAGGACAAGGAGAAGATTGACCAGTACCTTCAACGCTTCGAGGCCGTGTCTGTTGCTATGGGTCTGGACGGTGACAAATGGTGTCTTAAGCTATCCCAAGGATTACGCGGGACCGGCTACGAGGTTTATTCCCGCCTGCCACCAGGACATGAGAACAATTATGACGAATTGAAGACGGCTCTGCTGAAACGATTCGAGGTTACGTCACATACCTACCGGAAAAAATTTCGAGCAGCGAAACGAGAACCGGGGGAGTTTTTTGCCGCCTACAGTTTGCGTCTAAAATCCTATCTCCATAAGTGGATGGATTTGGCTGGGTTCGCACATGACTATGAGAGTCTGGAAGAGCTCATGGTGGTCGACTAGCTGAAGAAGCAAATGTCGAAACCTCTCAGGACATTCCTGGGAAAACAAGGAGCGGAACGTATTGACCTCGTGACAAAATTAGCAGAACGGTTCGTCGAGGTACATGGGGAGGCAGGGGAAAACCTTTCCACCAACACCAAAAGTCAGGAGAAACATGACAAGAAGAAAGCCAAAAACTCAGGAACCAAAAAGGGGGAACCTTATGTACAAAAATCAGAGGATAGTTCAGAGAAGACGAAGGAGGGAAGCAAGAGCACTTCAAGCTCTACACCAAAACGACCGTGGTCGGAGAAATGGTGTTCAATTTGTAAGTCACCCTCTCACAATACGAGGGACTGCAAATCGAAGGCTAAGAGCCCTCACTTCGCAGCATGTCAAGTGACTTCCAAGGAGGTTGTCACTGAAAATGCCAAGGTCAACAAGGAAGCTCGCCACCAGGAGAGCTCACTCAAGTCCGGCACTAGAAAATCTAGGACAGGGAAATGGTGCAACCAATGCAAGTCAAACACGCACAATGCTATTGACTGCAGGGGAAAGTCAGGAGATTCTCAATTCGTCGTGTGCCCCGGGAAACCTAAGGTGGAGCCCACTGAACAGGTCGAGGCCGAGGAAGAGACTCCAGACCAGGAAAAACCACCTGTAGTGGAATTGGTAGAGGTTAACGGTCGTCAAGTGGAGTGTTTGTACGACACAGGACTGGACGGGGAGGCCGTGATTTCTGCGGATCTGGTACACCCAGAACAATTCACAGGTGAGACCATGGAGATACAGCCTGCACAGAAGAGTGCTGTGGCCATGAAGTTGCCCATTGCTAACGTGGAGATTCGGTCAAGATATGTCACCGGCACAATCAAGGCTGCTGTATTGACCGATCCCATTTTTCCCGTCATCCTCGGTTGCCGGTATGTCTTTCTGGGAATGCCCAGGGAGCCAATCCATATGGGAGCAATACAGACTCGCTCTCAGACGAGAACGGAAGAGGCAGAAGCAATTGTGACTAACCCAATGCCGGGGGAGCTACGAACTGCCCAGAGTGAGGATGCTACTTTACGTCCTTGCTACAAAAAGCTGCAGAGAAGTGCTGATCCACCAGGACGTGGGCAGTACTACATGAAGAATAGGATACTCTACAGGAGAGCAGGAAGGGGAGACAACCTATACGGTCAGTTGGTCGTCCCGAAAGCTCACCGGTCCCAGATTCTTCATATGGGGCATACCATCTCCTTTAGTGGACATATGGGTATTGCCGGGAATGACAGAGGATGTGCGTCGGTATGTGAAGTCATGCCCTGAGTGCCAGAGGGTGGCACCGAAACACTGGACAGCACCGGTGGTCTTGGGTGAGATGCCCATCATGAACTCTCCTTTCGAGAGGGTAGCCATCGATATCGTGGGTCCACTTCCCAGGACGAGGAAGAGGAACATGTATATTCTCACAATGGTGGATTGCTGTACAATGTGGGGTGAAGCCATACCGTTGACCACGATTGACTCGAAAAGAGTGGCGGACGCACTGATGGAGGCCTTTACAAGATTAGGCTTTCCTGATCAAATTACTGACGGACAATGGGTCCCAGTTTTGTGGAAAACTCATGTTGGAAGTATTTAGGGTGTTCCACTCTAAACATATCCATACCAGCCCTTACAACCCTCAAGCTAATGGACAAGTAGAGCGTTTCAACGGCACGTTGATGACAATGCTCCGGAAACTGGCACAGGAAAAACCTGATAGGTGGGATGAATATATCCCATCAGCTCTCTTTGCCTATCGGGAAGTTCCTCATGGCTCAACAGGACTACCACCCGCTACGTTGCTGTTTGGTCGTCCAATCAAGGGACCGTTGGAAGCCATGTTGAGGAGTTGGACTGAAGAGGGGACGTCAGAAGAAGTGATCTCTTCTTACAAATATGTGGAGGAACTGAAAGAAAAACTTCACAAGGGATGGACTCTGGCGAATCAAAACTTGAAAAAGGCCAGAAAAAGACATGCGGCTTACTACAACCGTAGGTCTAAAGACAGATCTCTAGAGGTGGGAGACAAAGTCTTGTTGCTACTCCCAACGGGAAACAACAAACTGGAGATAGGTTGGCAAGGACCATTTCCCGTGGAAAGGGTGATATCCAGAACCAACTATCAGATCCGGATCCGGGGAAAGTCGAAGATTTTCCATATCAATCTCCTGCGGAAATACGAGGAGAGACCCGGAGACAAAGCAGCTCACCTCATGGCAATGGCAGTTGCAGTGGAGACTGAAGTGGGAACCAACGAGGGCAGGGAATATCCCTTGGTACATCAGGAAACCTATAGGGATGTGCAAGTGAACCCTGATCTGACTTCCCAGGAGAGGGAAAGGATAACCCAGGTTCTCGAGTCTCATCAGGAGATACTGACTGATAAACCAGGACGAACGAGGTTGGTGGAGTTCGAGATGACTTTGACCACCCAAGAGCCTGTTCGCCAAAAGGTTTACCCAGTGCCATTCTCTAAAGAAAAGGCCCTGGAGGAGGAAATACAAAAACTGCTGGAGGATGACGTGATTGCGCCATCCACATCCCCATACAATGCGGGGGTAGTTTTGTTACGCAAACCAAGTGGAGAACACCGGTTGTGTATAGACTACCGACTTCTGAACAGTCATACACAATTTCAGGTGGAACCTTTGCCGAATCCAGCGCAGTTATTCGCTAGGCTCCATAAGGCTCGGTACTTTTCAAAGGTGGATCTGAGTCGGGGGTACTATCAGATACCTGTCAAACCGGAGATTCGACCACTGCTGGCCTTCAGTACACCCAGTGGACACTACGAATTCAAGGTCATGCCCTTTGGACTCAGCAATGCACCTAGTGTGTTTACTCGCATGATGAGGACCTTGTTAGATCCCTTACAGGATCCGTCCATTGTATCATTCATGGATGATATTCTGATTTCCAGTGACAGCTTGGATGACCACTTGCAATCCTTGGAGAGAGTGTTTAATAGACTCAGGGAAGCAGGGCTTACCGCTCGTCCAACCAAATGCATGATTGGTTACCAGACTCTGGAATTTCTGGGTCACACCATCACTCCAGGACAAATTGTCCCAGAGGAAAAGAACCTAGAAAAAATCAGAAGTGCACCAAGGCCAAAATCGAAGAAGGATGTGAGATCCTTTCTCTCGTTATGTGGGTTTTACCAAAAATTTATCCCACATTTTACTGAAATGGGAGCTCCATTGACGGAAACCTTGAAAAAGGGATTCCCGGACCAAATCGTTTGGACACCAGAATGCGAGACTGCCTATAGTCAGTTGAAGGAGGCCTTGATCAGCAGACCTGTGTTACAGCTCCCTGACCTTTCCAAACCATTTGTGTTGAGAACGGATGCGAGTGGGATTGGGATTGGGGCAGCTTTGTTACAGGAAGGAAAAGACGATGCTTCGGTTTTGAAACCTGTGGCATACGCAAGCAAGAAACTTCTCCAGGCTGAGAGGAATTATTCGACCGTCGAGAGAGAGTGCTTGTCTCTTGTATGGGCCGTGCAAAAATTCCAGCCCTATTTGTATGGAGTTCAGTTTCGGGTCCAGTCGGATCATCAGCCCTTGATGTTCCTGGCTACTTCTCAGAAGCTCAACGCCCGTTTGATGCGGTGGTCGTTGTTACTTCAACCCTACAATTTCACAGTGGAGTATATTCCTGGGAAGGAAAATGTTGGAGCGGACTTCTTGTCAAGACACCCAGCTCCTGAAGAAGAGGAATTAATCATCTGGATTGAACTTGCAGTGGAAAAGAGTGAGATGGGCTACTCTCTTAAGAGGGGGCCTATGTCGTGAAATCACTCCAAGTTTACAATCAGATGTCAAAAATACCAAGGACAGTCAGATTAACAGCTGTAACTTGTTTACTTCTAGTCGGCGAGATCAGAACAGTCAGGGAGACCTGGAGAATTCTCCGACATCAAACGAATTGGCGGCTTGTTATTGAGACCGGAATTCAGAGAATGCAGGAACACACTAGCTGTGTTGGTTGTCATAACAAAGAAAGACAACCCTTGCATTGATTAAACCAAGGGGATATAAGATTTCTGGAAATAGTTAGTGTCCTTGGGGACACCTGAGTGACATCAAAGACTTCACTGGAACACTCCCGGCTCTGTGACAAAAACAAGACTTGGGTACATTAGTGTAGATCAGAAAATTGACTAGGATTGACGTGTTTTGTTACCGCAGTTATGAAATTCGGAGAGCTCTACAGTGTTAGATTAATTAAATATTAAATAACATGTGTCTTCATGGCAAATTGTAGAGGCCATCCAGGAGTGATGCGGTATTGCATAAGGTAGTATTGATAGGATATTTGAGCCTAATTAATATAAGCAGTAGCTTTCGTAAAACTAGCTAGATGTAGTGAAGTGATGATTAGCTCTGTTAGTTGAGAATAGAGTAGGGAAGGAAAGAATTAGCTCTACTAGTGAGAATCGTGTAGTGGGGTGATAATTGGAGAGAATTAGGAATGGGTTGGGAGATGGGGGAAGCATCCAATGGTGGGATCATTCGGTAGAGGTGCCCACTGGGGTTCTGCACGCTGTTATTGGTCTTTCCTTGTCATAACCTGATTCAGATTGAAGGGATGAGCCACTCTGCTCTATGACAGAGTTGGTTCACTGATAAAAATCGCTGAGCAGGGCAGTAGGCCTACATTCAGCTAGTAGGGATTAGTATCAGGCGGCCTTCACCAGATGTGGTCTCTTTCTCTAACAGGTTCACCTACGTCTATGAGGAGGCTCTACACTGGGTTTGATGGATGTCAACTCTCGTTAAGAAGAACATACAATGAACATTCACGTTATATTTATAAGATGAATAAATACCCAGAAGAAAGTACAATCAGCACTGTTTATGCTAGGCCTAGAATCCAGAGGGTTCGTACGAACCGGGCTCAAGTGAAAGAAACATTATAAACGATTCTTTTACAATAGGGATTCACCCAGGTCGGGTGATACTCGTTTCTTCACCACATACCACTGAACAATAGAGTCTAGAGAAAGACATTTTGACATAAAGTTCTCGGGGAATAAGTTAATCTAGAGAAGAACATGGAACATGAAGTTCTCGTGGAATAATTTAGTACAGTGAAGAAGTTCTTTAGCACAGTGTGTGTGTGTGACAATCTATGAACATGGATTAGAACAAATGTGAGACCTGTGACATTGAAACCTAGTTTTCACGGTACAGTGATCCGTACTTAGTTGAGTTATAGGGACTGTAGTCTTTACAGTGATTGACAGATCCATGATTAAGATTATACAATAACTATTTTGGTGGATCATGCATCTAGTCGACCCAGTGGATCCCGGAGAAAGTCAACGTCTGGAAGAAGAGACGCATCAATCGGTGAGGTGTTACACTTACTAAGCTATCATGCTGTGGCGTACCCTTGCTGATGATGATCATCTGACTTGGCTCCTGATCTGCTGCTTTGAATCTACATACACACTAGAATATTCGACACACATTCTACACAACACACACACACACACACACACACACACACACACACACACCACACACACACACACACACCGCTCAAACCCATACTCTTTGCTTTAATAAATTATTTTGTATTTATTTGTTAAAGCTAGAGTTGTTGAGTATGTTGTGTTGGGGAGGAGTGAGAGGGGGCATGATCCAGGGGTGAGTGAGAGTGAAGAAAGAGGTGTCTGCAGACTGACGGAGTTTTGTGGACGGAGTCTGTGGTTTCTCTAGGACAATAATATTGGGTTAATAAAAATGTGGGTGTTGATTCCCCTCACTCCAGGGACGACACTAAAGTAAGAAAGGATAACTTACGACAGAAATGTTAAAGAATTCAATTAGTTTGGCTGCAGACACAACTATTCCAAAATTAAAGAAGGTGGATCGTAAGAAATGGATGACTGAAAATTTTTTTACACCTAATGGAAACAAGAAGACTCAACAAAAATAATCCTGCCAAATATGAAGAAATTGTAGGAAGGCAAAAGAATCATGGCTTGAGGAAAATTGCTTAGAAATTGAAAAACAACACAGCAGTCAAAATACCAAATTAGTGCACAAAAGAATTCAGGAACTTACTAATAAAAGAACAAGTACATCAACAGGCTGTCTAAAAACTAAAGATGGCAAAATCATAATAGAAAAAGATCAGATTCTACATGTATGGACAGATTATGTGAAAAACCTGTATAATGATAACAGAGAGGAACAGTATGATATTAGATTTAATAATGAAGGACCACCAATTTTAAAGATGTAGGTTCGAAATGTTCTTAAGCATATGAAAGCTGGCAAGGCCCCCGGTGCAGATAACATCACAACAGAAATTATTAAAGCTTTAGAGGAATTTGGACTAGAGCAAGTCACCAGACTGCTGAACACATTATATGATACTGGTGATATACCTTCTGAATTATGTAATTCTGTATTTATTGCAATCCCAAAGAAATCAGGAACCTTGGAATGTGATCAACATAGAACAATTAGTATAATGAGTTACATCACAAAGATCCTGTTACAAATTATCATGCAAAGAGTGAGGAAGAAAATACAACCTGTAATAGGGGAAGAACAATGTGGGTTTGTAGAAGGAAAGGGTACAGTAAATGCTGTGTATATGCTGCGAACAGTTATTGAACGTGCTATAGAAGTAAATAAGGATATACATCTTTTGCTTTATTGACTACACAAAGACTTATGATAGAGTTAGACATGTCAACATGGTGGATATGCTTGCAGATCTACAAATTGATGGGAAAGACATTTTTTTTTGCATATCCTTTACAGGACATCGTTGTCAACACCAGCATCTTTCAGCTGTATGTTGATTTCTTAGCAAGATTACGCTCAGTAGTTTGCCATTGCTTTCTGAGCGGCCGGTTCACATACCCCGTAAGTTACCGATGCGATTCGAACCACTGCTGATTCTCACCGTCATCAAGTTACCGACGAGAGTATACGAGATTACGGAGAAAAGTCATAACCTCTAAGCCACGAAGCCGGCGGGAAAGACATTAGACTTATAAAAAACATATATTGGAAACAACAAGCTGCCATAAGGATTGATAATGAAGTGGGACAATATCAACCTATTAAGATAGGTGTTAGGCAGGGATGTGTAATGTCTCCAGATCTTTTTTCCCTATACAGTGAAAATATTTTCTGAAATGTAGAAGACATAAATGGAATCAGCATTGGAGGGCGAAACATAAATAACATTAGATATGCAGATGATACAGTATTGATTGCAGACAATGCACAGGATCTGCAACAATTAGTAGACGCAGTTGTTGTCCACAGTGAGCAGCTGGGGTTGGAATTAAATTGTAAGAAGACACAGGTTATGGTCGTCACTAAGAAGAACGACGCACCACAATGTAATATACAGGTAAATGGGAATATTCTTCAACAAGTGAATCGGTACAATTATCTCGGAACAGTCATAACATCTGATGGGAGATGCCTTGAAGAGATTAGAACAAGAATTGCCATGGCGAAAGTAGCCTTTAGCAAGATGAAAAACATTCTGACCAATAAAAAGGTGTCAATTGAAACGAGAAAAAGAGTGTTGAGGGGATACATAGAACCTGTTCTTTTGTATGGATGTGAAACCTGGACAATGTGCAGTCAAGCTGAAAAACATCTGATGGCTGCAGAAATGTGGTTTCTGAGGAAAATGCAAAGAATACCATGGACAGATAGAAAAACCAATGACCAAGTACTACAGGAGACAAATGAAAATCGTAGATTGATTAGAGAAAGTAGACGTAGATAGTCAAACTTTTTTGGACATGTTATGAGAAGAAATGGACTGGAGAACTTAGTGACAACTGGCAAGATCGAAGGGAACAGACCAAGAGGAAGACCGAGAGGAAAATACCTGGATGGCTTGGCCACATGGCATGGACGAGACAGGAACACTGAGCTGATCCACGACTCTGGTGATCGAATGAAATGGCGAGTCATGACGCCCACGCTTTCCGGCATGGCACATGATTGATTTATCAAAACATCAAGCAAGAAGTGGAACATATGGCACTGATAAAGAAGGAGGACGAATAAATCCTACAAACCATTAAAATAGAGCGAGAACTACAAAAAGCTGAAATGGAACGTGTCCAAAATAAACCAACAGAATCCATACAAGAAACCACAGAGAAACCGCAAGATGAAAACCAAGAGACCGAGCCTGAAGCGCAAGCTAAAGCCACCAGCCCAACCACGACCGACAAGGGGAAACCAATATCTCGCCAGACATCCGAAGAAAACCGAGATGAGCAACCTGATGATGGCACGGAGAGGCCACGGGAACCTACCTTGGAGGAGCTACTAGAAAATGCAAGACTGGAAGAACGACGGCACCAGGAATACAAAAGGCGCTGGGAAGAAAAAGAAAAGAAAAAACCCAAGAATCCCATGAGACCGGTAGAATAGCCAGAAGTACATTATGAACCCGAGGACGGTCCCGGCTACGAGTACGATATAGAAGACGGAAAGATGATCCCATGGCTGAATGCAGAAAAAGAAATCGAAAGACAAAAGAAACTCAAAATCGAAAGTGAACACAGGCGCAAAGAGGAAAATGATAACATTGAAAAGCTCCTACAGAAAATACACAAAAAAGGAGACAAAAAGACCAAATAAAAAGTCCTTATAAGGACTGCACCCAGCCAAGCCAGACGAGCCAGGAACCTGCACCAACAAAGAAAACCACAATTGGAGACGAGCACAAATATAGTCGCCGACCAATCCCCCAGCTGAGGTCACAGACACAAACGCTTACATAACCAGCCCGAGAAAGGACTTACTCGAAAGAGCGCACAATACAAGAATTAGGGTGAATAAACCCACAAAAACCACGGACCTCAACAATAACCATATCTGAAGAGGCAGGTTTAACGAGGCCGAATTTGGAATTTTTATTTTGAAAATTAGAATTGGAATTGTAAGTTGTGCCTGTTTACAGCAGAGCTGTCTTCTTGCGCCGTTAGGCCGACACATTGACTTCTGCGGGCATTTGTTGACAGTGTTAACCTTCCTGGGGTTATCAATACCTTGATTTATTTGAACATTTCGTAATCTCTTCCATTCTTATGATATTGCTCTATTCTAGTACAACAATCTTGTATATACTGGCTTTTGTCCTCTGTTCTGTTCTTTCTAATGCCTCGTGTTAAAGATGTATACTTCATCATGATGTTATCGGTTTCTCCACCTTTTGTTCAGTTCCCTTTGTTGTTTGATTCATTCTAACGTGTCTCATGTAATCCATGGTTTATGTTGCTTATTTTTGGTCGGAATTAAATTTTTGGCTGCTGTTATCAAGATATCTCTAGCTTGTACTGCCAATTCATCTGGTATCATTTCCTCATGTATAGATATCAAGACCCCAAAACATTTCTTCACTTCTACATTGTATGCATCTAGTATTTTTGTGAGATCAAAACGAAGTGGCCTTGGTCCTTGGGTAAGCTTTTTGAATTTAACTTTCACATCTGCTTCTAATCACTGATGATCTGTATCACAGTCTTCTCATTGTTGGGATGTTTCTGCTGTTATGTTTGATCTCCATATTCTTTGTATTAAAATATAATATATCTGCTTTTTGGTAGTACTGTCCGGGGACTTCCATGTGAAGAGTCACTCTACTTGGATGCTGTTAAAAAAGAGTGTTCGCTATAGTCAACTCATTTTCTGTGCAAAATTCAATTTATTTGTCACCTGCATCATTTCTGTTTCCTATTCCAACTTTTCCTAAAACGTGTCTCTCCTTTTCAGCTCTTCCTTTACCTACGTTTGCATTGAAATCTCCCATTATCAGACTGTACATCTATTAAATAAATAGCTTCGTCTGGGAGATACAATGTGTCTGCACAAAAGACATATGCACAAGACTGCTAAGCGCACGTTTCTTTACTCTAGAACAGTGGTTCCCAACCTTTTTTTTTGTTGGCCCGTGCACCCCTTCACCATATTTTCAGAAAGTCATCCCCGCCCCCCCCCCCCCCCCTTTCGTATTTCCTCCCTATAACCCCCCCCCCCCCTCGCCCCTACACAGTACAAATAAAAATGGAAGCTAAATTTAATAACACATGCTAGAAAAAGTCTAGATGTCTAAATAAAACATGATTTGCGGATTTACTGACGTTATAAACTGAATTTCAAAAGGGCGAGAAGTACAGAACCGTAAAGTATGGAGGGAAGTACAATATCAAATAATCGGTTCTTGTATTAATGCGATCTTGAAATAATCTTAATATCTTAATTCCCCCCTCCTTGGAAATCCTAAAGGGGGGGGGGGAAATTCCCCACCAGTTGAGAACCACTGCTCTAGAATATGTGCTGCCAAGGCCATCAAAGGGTGAACAAGACAGTAACACCATAAACTACCAAGCGTTCTCCTGATTTCCCTGAGGTTCACTGGTTCGGGTGTGATGGAGTATGCCGAGGACCACACGCCTTGTCCGCTTGGAGACTGCATCATAGTTACAG
Source organism: Cepaea nemoralis (assembly GCA_014155875.1). Lineage (NCBI taxonomy): Eukaryota > Metazoa > Mollusca > Gastropoda > Stylommatophora > Helicidae > Cepaea > Cepaea nemoralis. The sequence continues at coordinate 31,268 of JACEFZ010020289.1, forward strand.
CACACCTCCTCCATGACGGTAGACTTCAACACCCACACCTTGCACTCAGGCTTCGAGACAAAACGGGTATAGTCGTTTAGAATGTACTGCTAGAGGTCCCAGTGAAGTAGTTAGTTGTATATCCTGTACGGCGCAGTCAACCCCAACATTTGTTGGCTGTTTGTGATTTCTTTGCAAATGTACGTTCAGTAGTTCGTCATTGCTTTCTGAACGACCAGCACACATACCATTGCATGAAAACCAACGCGAGGTGGCCTGCTTCACTGGAGAGGTCCCAGAGAAAGAAATATATTATTAATGTGACCAAGACTTTTCAGTGTGACATGACCAGCCTATAGATATCACGTACTTCAGATGTTTCATGTTGTATAAGAGTGAACAAGTGGAACAACCGGGTTTGTACAACTCTTCACTCTAGGCTACAGTGGAGTAAAAGAAAGAAAGAAAGACAGACAGAAAGAAAGAAAGAAAGAAAGAAAGAAAGAAAGAAATGAAGGAGAAAGAAAAAAAGAAAGAAAGAAAGAATGAATGAATGAATGAGATGAGATGAAAGATGAAAGCAAAAGAAAATAGAAAATAATGAACACGAACTTCTGTACATGAAATAATATATTTATTTAGCAAGATGAATGCCATTGGCTGTATAACTACCCAATGACGGGTACGCTCCGTTTGCAATTGTGAATCCGGGGAAAAAAAAAAAAGTAACGACAAACAAATGTAAAATTATTGACAGCTTACATAACAAACCATAATGTTAGACCGTACACGACAAATAAAACAAGTTCATATTAAAAGTTCAGGAGAAAAAAATCACAACAAATGGCATCTTTTCTTTTATATCCAGTTATCGTTCACAGCGTGTTTAATTTGATGTCGCCTAAACTCCATTGAATATGTTAAAACTATGAATACCCACTATTTTTTGTTTTAGTTAGCGTGTTTGCTTAGGTTTAGCTAAACTAATAACATGATGCATATTTATAATGCTTCAGTGCGTATAGTTAACATAAATGTTCACAATTACTAAAGCCATCAACTATAAAAGGAATAATAATGACATATTTTTCAGTGAATAGCAAAACTCATTAAAAAAACATGGACCTCAATTATAACCGACGTTGCGGAAGTAGGTTGAACGAGGCTGAACTTTTTCCCCCCGTAAATATTGGATTGGATTGGAATTTTCAGTGTAAATTGATTCCCAAATATACTATTCAGGTTGACGTGGTACCATGTCATCAAATGTTCGACTCATGAAGTTGTCAGCATAAACAGCCATAAACTCCTTAAAAAGAGAATCAACGTGAAAAAGCCCATAGAATGAAACTATTTTATATATACGAAAAACTATAAACTTTCTGGGGCAAAGATTTTCAATTCCAAAATTGACTATCGCATGAAGTGTCTGGGGTTCGAAAATAATATTATTTTCAAAATCTGCAACAGAAAGATTTAATACTGATAAATGTCCAAATAAACTGCACTTTTTGAAATATGTAAATCGTTTTGTGATCGTAAAGATATAGAGACAGTTGTTAATAATGAGTTAAGTATTTGTTTAGATGTGGTCAACACAAGATGTAATAGTTAAGTTTGTGTGCTAAATGGGCATACACATTCTGTTTGATAGTTAAGTGTTTGTGTATATGGTAATACACATACCAGTTATTAATTAATTATATTTGTTATACATATACCATTTATTAGTTAAGTTCTTGTGTAGATGGTGGATACATATACCAATCATTAGTTAAGTGATTTTGAAGAAGATGTATTCACATACCATTTATTAGTGAAGGAAATATTTCCCTGGACGAAAATATTTGAACTTTGAGTACTTCTATAAAGAAACATCTATACGAGTTTAATATTTGTTTTCACAATACAGCAAACAAAGCTTCGTTTGTGGGGATTTTCTGTTGTAAATCCATGAATACTGACAAGTAGGGTCAAGTAACGTTGTTTGTAATGTATGTTGTATAGTAGTAGTTGTAGTAGTAGTAGTTGTAGTAGTAGTAGTAGTAGTAGTAGTAGTAGTAGTAGACGTAGTAGTAGTAGTAGTAGTAGTAGTAGTAGTAGTAGTAGTAGTAGTAGTAGTAGTAGTAGTAGTAGTAGTAGTAGTAGTAGTAGTAGTAGTAGTAGCAGTAGTAGTAGTTTTGTTGTTGTTGTGCTGTTGATAATACTAATAGTAGTAATATTAGTAATTGTTGTAGTAGTAGTAGTAGTAGTAGTAGTAGTAGTAGTATTAGTAGTAGTAGTAGTAGTAGACGTAGTAGTAGTAGTAGTAGTAGTAGTAGTAGTAGTAGTAGTAGTAGTAGTAGTAGTAGCAGTAGTAGTAGTTTTGTTGTTGTTGTGCTGTTGATAATACTAATAGTAGTAATATTAGTAATTGTTGTAGTAGTAGTAGTAGTAGTAGTAGTAGTAGTAGTAGTAGTAGTAGTAGTAGTAGTAGTAGTAGTAGTAGTAGTAGTAGCAGCAACAGCTGTAGTCGCACAATAGTGGTTTTGGAAATTACTGCCTGCTGATAGCTGTTGTTTGGAGGTTGGGGGGGGGGGGGGGGGGGGGGGGGTGGGAGGTTTAGTAGCAGCAGGAGAATTATAGGCATGTATTTTGTAAATAGTTTATAAATTATTGTTCACAATTGAAACATGTTCAAGGTAATATGTTGTTCTTTGGTGCTGTTGAAATCCCATTGTAGGATTATATGTCACGGATTTGCTTGCATGAAAAGGTGATACGACACCTCTTAGTTTACACATGTTAACTTGTGTTTTCTTTGAGACATACCCCACAAAATAGTGCCGTGCTTGGCACAAGACCTCTATCCACAACATATAAACAGATGCAGACACTAATATTTACCTCGGATATACAGCAACTGATTCCCACATTGTCATTTGACTAACTGAATAGCATAAATGTTAGTTTCTACATACACTCACAAGTTATTTCTTCGCATGAGTTCAGGTTGTTCCCCTTTACTAATTTTATCTCAAGTTGACGTCAAGTAATAAAAATATATTTTAACATCTAAAGTCCTTTTTTAACTGTTTCCACATGCAGATGTTATTAGAATGCATTATATTATCTTTAAGTTCATATGTTGGCGGTCATGTGCCTTTTTACTTAGAAAACTCATTCCTTTGAGTAGCTAACAGTAATTATCTTAATTGTATGTGCGTGGCATAAATGTATAATTATATTAATGTACCGTGTGGTTAATGGAAAATATGGACTGTTGCACTTGTGGAGAAAGCGAATATGACTACCACCATCTGTCTATCGTCAAACTCTTAGAGAAGCATGCTTCACACATAAATATTACAGCACATAATTGCTTGACCACATTTGGATGCCTTGAAGACAGTTTAGTAACCACAATATATCTGCAGAGGGGAAGGAACTCTGTTCTATGACGTCATGTATAGCAGGAAGTGTTGAGTGGAAACAAATGTGGCAGGATTTCGACTGCAAAACACCACCAGTAAAATATTGCTTCTGTATCTGTATTTACGTATAAGTGGGCCATAATGGCGGGTATTGAAAATACCTCGTAAAATATTGTTTTTTGTGTCTGTATGTATGTATACGTGGGTCATGGTGGCAGGAATTGAAAATATCTCATAAAATATTGTTTCTGTGAATGTATCTATGTATACGTGGACCATGATGTACATTGGTACCTCGTCACGTCAGTAACACAACGTTTACATCATTGTGACTGAAAAGAACACAGTTATCTTATACACACATAGCAGTGTGTCACTCCAACGTCAGCAGCATTGTAGTGAATGTCACAGCGTTCTCTCAGTCGCAGGCTGCTCCACCAACTTGTCATCGATTCTCATCATCATAACGTGTCATGACAATGCGCGTGGGCCGACATGTTTCGCCATCTCACTCGATCACCAGAGTCGAGGATCAGCTCCGTGTTCTTGTTTCCATTATGCCATGTTGCCAAGCCAACTAGATATTTACCTCTCTGCCTTCTACTTGTTCTTTTCCCCTCACCTTGCCAGTTGTCATCAAGTTCTTCAGTTTATTTATTTCTTTTACGTATCAAAACAATAATGACTGTCTACGTCTAATTTCTCTAATCAGGTTTACGGTATTCAAGTGTTTCTCATAAGATTTGTTCATTTGTTCTTCTGTTTGCCCATGATATTCTTAGCCTTTTCCTCAGAAACCACTTTCCACTGCCGTTTGTTGTTTTTCAGCAGTTCTCACGTTTACCACAAAGGAATGGATATTCATATTTCCAGAGCAGGACATTGGTTTAGCTTCTGTCTGCCCATGCTAACAGTTTATTATAAATAGGGGGAATATGGTAGCACTATTTATTGGTGTGTATTGCTGTTTATTTTTCTAATCACATAAACATGTTTATGTTGCTTTGTTATGTATCGTTTACTGAATGCTATCATTGGTGGTTTTCGTTTTTCGTTTCAGTTTGTAAATGACAATAAGACACCCCCGATGTTTATAAGGGTTTAAAACACAAAATGACTTTCGTAGCCCGTAATATTAAAAGTAATATCAGCGTTTATTCATGCCCAGTCTTACCTAAACAAATGATATTGAGATTACTACCAATAATGTGCCCGCTTTGGAAACCCACAAGCACTCAGTCTCCTGTTTGGGCTGTTTAATCAACTGGCCTGATCGAGCAGTTTAAAACATAAGATAAAATGTAAAAAAAAAACACACACACAAAGTATTGGCGCAACTTTGCCAAACACAATTACGAAAAATTGTAATTGTTTAATCTTGTTTTGTAGATGCATGTTTAATACTGTTTACATTTCCACAGTTTTACCGCAGTTTAACTTTTTTTTTAAAATTCTCATCTCATCTCATCTTGTTCTTCTTGTACCTTGCCGGGTCGAGATAAAGCATAAACAGCGGGAGAGTGCCCGATTATGGGTTTCATATATCCTGATTCCCGTGGATTCTTGTATTCCCTCTACGCATCATTTACATGGTCGGCCTTTTCTTCTGGTTCCGTTTGGTCTGTACATTATTGCTTGTTGTGATATACTGTTATTTGGTTGCCTAGTTATAAGGCCAAACCATTTAACGTGCTGTTTTCTGATGAAATCTTAATTTCTTAATTTCTGATTTTCTCTCTTCATGATACACAGAGTATTCTTCTCATGAATCTCATTTCCGATTGTTGTAATTTTTATTTTCTCTTACTTTCTTTATTCAAACTATTCTAAATATGTTTATAAAGATCATAGAAACGGCAGTCGCTTATTCATTGACCTATTTACCATCAACAAATAAACTGTAAACACATAAATCAGTCTCTTCCACACCAATGTACGTTAACTTGATTGATTTTCTCCATATTGTTTTAAAACTACACAACGTAAGTAATATACACAGAAAAACAGTTTATTAAAAACAAGTGAATTAAAATAAGTCCAGAACGAAACAAATATAAGTCCAGGAACGAAACAAATAATTCTACAATCAGACGTGTGTGTTATTGTCCTTGTTATGTTTACAATGCTGTCGTGGTAGACTGTTAGGTCTGGTGGTACCCCTTGAGGATAATATGGCGTCGAAAGGCAAATTTATCACATAGTAACAGAAAAGGAAGTGCGACGGTTCTTGGAAAATGTGCTCAAGTTCCCAGTCTGAGAATAGAAATCATACAATTTAGTTAAAACATGGCGGTCATGGTGTTTTGTTTGGGATGTTGAAGTGTGGGAAATGCTTGCTTGCTTGCTTGTGTTCGCTGGCTGTGAACTCCAGCGTGAAGTCCTGTATGTCGGATGAATACATCCTGTTGTCCAACATCAATGTAATGTCATACCGGACCTGAGGTTTGCGTGAGTATCCGTTGTCCCATGTCTGGCTTATTGGTGTGCAGGATGGTGGTTCCTCGCCATGCAGGCAGATATTCTCCGGCTTCGGAAGAATCAGCGATCCTACTACGTTAGCCAGGTCCCAGAAGGGACCTGTTGCCCAGGACGCACAGCGTGGACGTGTCAGCAGGTCTTGGTCAGTATAGATCCCGACCCTGGTGCCTTGGAAACACCTCTGCGTCCCGTGTGGGAAATAAATGCAGCGTGTGGGTATGTAACATGCACGTAACTATACAGTATATTTTATGTATGCACCTGAGTGTAGAAGTCGAGCTGCAAAGAAGTAGTATTGTAGGGACAGCAATTATATGTTATATGGGTAGTAATGTGATGTGCTTATTTGGTTATATATCATGTGTACATAGTTGTATGGTTATATATTAATTATGTGTGTATAGTTTTTTGGTTATACATCAGGTGAGTATAGATATATGGTTATATATGTATAATTTGTGTAAATATTAGTGTGACAAAATATATTTTTGTGAGACTTAGATAAACATAACGATATAAATATGTGTGAGACTTACATAAATATGATGATATATTTGGCTGAAACTTAGATAAGTGTGCCGATATAAATTTGTATGAGACGTAGGTAAGTGTACCGATATAAATTTGTATGAAACGTTGATAAGTGTAACGATATAAATTTGTATGAGACGTAGATAAGTGTGACGATATAATGCTGTATGAGACGTAGATAAGTGTGACGATATATATTTGTGTGAAACTTAGATAAGTGTGACGATATAAATTTGTATGAGACGTAGATGATGTGACGATATAACTTTGTATGAGACGTAGATGAGTGTGACGATTATATTTGTGTGAAACTTAGATAAGTGTGACGATGTGTAATCTGTATCACCGACATCTACCACTGGGTTCAGAGGTCGACCCAGCTTCGTAACGTGGAAAACAGACAATCTCTTGAGAAACAATTTGTCTCTTGTAGTCGTGTTTTAGTAAGCTCACCATCTACTTCTCGTTTTTTGGGTGATTCAATCTCTTGGGAAGTATGAACAGACGGCATGGTACCGACCACATCGTCCACCCTGTGTCCTTTAGTCTATAAACATAAAGGCATATGAGTGTAGCACCATATACCCAATTCCCATGAAGGTATTGACAGGGCCCTGCGCTTTACTCACATATGTTTACGATTGGCGTGTAGTATGCATGCCCTGTCAGAAAGTTGCACTTACCCCAGTTGACCAGAGAAGGAAAATAAAAACCGGATACCGGCACATTTTCCATCATCATCAATCATCCGACATTAGTTTGGAGATACATCACTGGTGTCTGGTTTATTAGTCCTGGGATTTATTCATTGTCTGTATTCGTGTCTGAGTTGTACTTTTAATGACTGTGCAGTGTTTGAAAATACTGGCCTGTCCAAGTTTTGAATTTACCCTCTGTAAAGTTCATGCAACATAATAGGTCCTATATATATAGCTTTCAGCTGATTGTTAATATCTTGGCAAGATTACGCTCAGTAGATTGCCATTGCTTTCTGAGCGACCGGCTCCATACTCTCATAAGTCACCGGCACAACTCGAACCGCTTCCAATTCTCGTGCACTCATGTCAACCACGAGAGTATTCGGGGTTACGGAGAAAGCTGCTAACACTCGGCCAGGGAGACCAGAATATATATATATATATATATATATATATATATATTATCATCATCATCATTATCATCATCATCATCCATTGCCTTGCCGGCTGACTTGAGCATTCATGCTTAACCACAAATTGCGATCTCTAACGGCATGGATCAATTCGTGTGTTGACTCCCTTCCATGCCATGATGCGCTGTCTTCCTCTACCTCTCTTTCCTCAAATATTTCAGGTTGCCACGACATGCTGTATTTGCTTTCTTCTCATAATGCGGCCAAAAAAAATAGAAGACTACTTCTTTCTGATTGTTGTGTTAAGTTGTCTGTGTGACCTAGCTTCCATCAAAATGTCCAGATTGCTCATTTTTGCTGTGAAATTATATTTCATCATTCTTCTATAAAACCACATCTCCAAGGTGTCTGGGATTTTTTCGACCTGTTTACAATTTGATTTATTGGTTGTTTCGGGATTTGAATCTGTTTCTATCTGTTTACAATTTGTCCAGAATTCGCAGCCCTATGTTAACAAAGGTTCTATGTTTCATGCAAGCACTCTTTTTTTAACTGTCAAGGACTAGGAAGCATTGCAAACAATGTTCTTAATTTCATAGAATGCAGTATTTTCGTGTTCTATTATGTTCTTTATCTTTGTAATGCATCTTCCATCTGATGTTATATACGTGCCCAGATATCTGAATTTCTTCACTTGCCCCTAAAATAACGGCAATTTACGTTAATTGAACATTTAAGCACAATCTGTTTCTTTGATATCACCATGACTTGTGTATTTCTAGTGTTCAAACTTAGGCCCGTTTGTTTTTATTACTTTCTGCAACGATTTTATTTATCATTTTCTTTCATATATATATATATATATATATATATATATATATATATATATATATATATATATATATATATATATATATATATATATATATATATGGCTGGCGAAGGGGTTATTGACTTTCTCCGTAATCCCGTATATTCACATAGGGTAACTACAACTGCGCGAGATTCGGTAGCGGATCGCGTCGTGTTCGTTACTTACCGGGGTATGTAAGCAGGTCGTTCAGAGAGCAATGGCAGACTACTGAGCGTAATCTTGCCAAGAAATCAACAACAGTGGTAAAATGCTGGTGTTGACAGCTATGTCATGTAAATAGAATATGCGGGGGAAGAAGAAGAAAAAAATATATATATATATGGACATTTCTGCAAACGTCAATATACCAACATTTTCCACACTCAGCAAAATGCCTGCATACATAATATATTTTGCATTCATATGGCATTTCTGCAAACATCAACATACGCTACATTCAATTATACTTCTGCAAACATAAACATAATCTACATTTTTATTTATTTTTTTGCATATCCTTTACAGGACATCGCTGTCAACACCAGCATCTTTCAGCTGTATGTTGATTTCTTGGCAAGATTACGCTCAGTAGTTTGCCATTGCTTTCTGAGCGGCCGGCTCACATACCCCGTAAGTTACCGATGCGATTCGAACCACTGCTGATTCTCACCGTCATCACGTCACCGACGAGAGTATACGAGATTACGGAGAAAAGTTATAACCTCTAAGCCACGAAGCCGGCAATCTACATATAGGGGCATGTTTATAAACATCGTCATATTCTGCATTCGGGGGCATTTCTACAAACATCAACATATTCTTCAATCAGGAATACTTGAGACATCAACACATTATACACTCAGAGAAATGTCTGCGTCATATATCAACACATTCAACACCCAATGACATTTCTGCGAACATAAACATATTCTGCATTCAGTGACAGTTCTATAAACTCATAAACAGAACATAAACATATTCTGCATTCAGTGACAGTTCTATAAACTCATAAACAGAACATAAACATATTCTGCATTCAGTGACAGTTCTGTAAACTCATAAACAAAACATAAACATATTCTGCATTCAGTGACAGTTCTATAAACTCATAAACAGAACATAAACATATTCTGCATTCAGTGACAGTTCTATAAACTCATAAACAGAACATAAACATAGTCTGCATTCAGTGACAGTTCTATAAACTCATAAACAAAACATAAACATATTCTGCATTCAGTGACAGTTCTGTAAACTCATTAACAGAACATAAACATATTCTGCATTCAGTGACAGTTCTGTAAACTCATTAACAGAACATAAACATATTCTGCATTCAGTGACAGTTCTGTAAACTCATAAACAGAACATAAACATATTCTGCATTCAGTGACAGTTCTGTAAACTCATTAACAGAACATAAACATATTCTGCATTCAGTGACAGTTCTGTAAACTCATAAACAAAACATAAACATATTCTGCATTCAGTGACAGGTCTATAAACTCATAAACAGAACATAAACATATTCTGCATTCAGTGACAGTTCTGTAAACTCATAAATAGAACATAAACATATTCTGCATTCTGTGACAGTTCTGTAAACTCATAAACAAAACATAAACATATTCTGCATTCAGTGACAGTTCTGTAAACTCATAAACAGAACATAAACATATTCTGCATTCAGTGACAGTTCTATAAACCCATAAACAGCAGCATATCTAGGAAACTGATCTACTTTAGCCACATCCAACGTCACGGTCGTATTAAGGCATATGTCCAGGAACAAGAGTCAGGGATGACTCAGCACGGGAATGGGCACTGGACACTGCAGACACCCTTGTAATACTGCAGATGAATGGACAGGATCAAGAATCTGTTTCACGGGCCGCGATGAGAGCGACGTTCTGCAATGGACCGACTACATGATGCGTATCGTTTGAATTGTCTGCCTCTTCGTGAAATTCTTCTTCTTCTTCTTCTTCTTCTTCTTCTTCTTCTTCTTCTTCTTCTTCTTCTTCTTCTTCTTCTTCTTCTTCTTCTTCTTCTTCTTCTTCTTCTTCTTCTTCTTTTTCTTCTTCTTCTTCTTCTTCTTCTTCTTCTTCTTCTTCTTCTTCTTCTTCTTCTTCTTCTTCTTCTTCTTCTTCTTCTTCTTCTCCTGCTCTTCTTCTTCTTCTTCTTCTGCGTTCATCCGGAATGTTTTGTTTTTTTGGACGTAGTTGCGCTGTGCCTGTTTACAGCAGAGCTGCGATATGTGCACCTTTCGGCCGACAAATTCGACTTTTTCAGGCATTTGTTGACCGGCTTAACCTTCTCGGGTGACTTGTTATAACATTTGTCTACATTCAAGTTAATTAAGAGCTAGAACCGCAGGGCGGAGTAGCCTGTTTGTCACTACATCCGCCTCTGGTTCATGCAGATCGGCTTCTATTCATAATGTCAGCAACTCAGCTTTGACAGGCATACATGGATTCCTCTTTTGTACCAAACGAAATAACAACTCGTACGTCGTACAAAAGGATACAAATATGATACAACTTTATTCGGAGCTAGTTCTACATTAGCTCTGCGAGCGGATAACCACATAGGTAATATTTATCATGGTATATCATGATGATGTTACGTGAAGAATGATATCGATGGTAATATCTACAGAAGCTAAGTCTAAGTCACAACTATTGCTACTGTCCTTTGTAAGCAACAAAGTATTCACAGCGAATACTCAGTCCGTCTTCTACGCTGTCGGGTCCCGGTCTGACGATCTCCGTGGCGTGTCCAGCCACGCGCAGTAGATCCTTCGTGCGTCAGCGGGTTTTGCGTGCTCGGAGTTCCAGCACGCAGTTAGTGACTGGTCAACCGGTTATAGTTTACCAGTGTTGAAGGGACACTTCTCGTGATGCGGGTTTCCCCACTCTATTCTGAGTAACTCCCGCTCACGTCTTACGGTGTCCCCTTTTAGGACACGAGTGTGTCCAGTTGGAGAACTATTCATAGTTCTCACTCGTGCTTCTGTCCCTTCTGTCCCTATTTCCTAGATAGCTATGTTCTCTCTATCAGTTCTAGGTCTCTTTCCATAGTTCTACTTCTATCTACTCTATTAGCTCACTTGCAGCTCTTTGACACATAACGTGGACAGTCTGAATATTTGCGAAACAAGAAAAGTGTGTATACTGATCCTGGGGAAATGGATCGAATGTCAGATCTTCTCGGACACAGGTTTATAAACAATAAATAACTCGGCGGTCCTACATAAACGTTTGGCAAGTTAAATTTCCCGGCATATGGAAAACTTCAAAGAGCAGATCGAGCTGATCTCTGTCCAGAAAAATGTGAAAATGTGCAAAACCTATTCAAAATGAATGCTTATAGTATATGTTTTTCCGGTATTCGGACACTTGGAGTTCGTGCAATGTACTGAACTTCTTCTTGTGTGATATAGGTACAAGACTAGAGCACATTTGAAGATATTTATCGGCAATGAAATCGATCCTGACTAAAGTCAAACTAGTATCTGATATGAGCCTGTATCAGTTTTGTTATAACTATAAATATCCCGGTTGCCTTTTGAAGCCCAAAGAAGAAAAATCCTCTTATATGTAAATATTAATCAAGTTGCATAAAGTGTGGGGGAACTCAAATTTTCGTGAACTGGTATCAGTCTATTCATGCTAATGCCGCTATTAACATTTTTGAAATGTATGAAGAAATCGTCTACCAGAATGGTTAAAGTTCTGCACGTACCAAAGAAACTCAAGACATGCTTTTAAATGTGCTAAACGAACGCCCGTATCGTTGTTTATTTAACTTTTATTTTTCAGCTCTTTCGGGGCCATGTGTGTTTAGCCATTGTTCATTTGTATCAAACAATGCAGAGTGTGTTGCGTTATTTTTTTTTTTTTTACGCTTGGTCTGAACATATTAAATAAATCTAGGCTAGATATTATAACATGCAGTACAGTATACACATTGAGTGTAATAAGTTGCGTTGCATTGTTTCGCTTAACCTGTCGCTCAGTACATCCGACTTCGACAAACATTTTTTTATGTTTGCTTTCCCTAGCCTTTGATTGTGCTAATTCTACCAACAAGGCAGCAGGTATGTGTATCCCTTCGTCTGATCTCACCCCTTGGTCTGTCTTATTTATTTGTGCAGTTTATCAAATTGTTTCTTTCAGGCAGGAAAATACAAACAGACATTTTACTTAGTAAACATCATTTATTTATTTATTGACTTTTTAGTTAATTTACGCGTTAACGCGTTATAAATTGCTGAATACGTTTTTAGATACAATGTTACAGATTTAATTGTTTTTAATTATATACTATTGTTTTATTTTAATTAAACTTTTATTTGCAAGGTCGTTTTTCAGAATGTTTTTTCATAGCTTAATGGTCTTTAAACGAGGCAAGCCATGGGAGATCCTACCATAAATGCGCTACCATCGGCACCTCTCCAGGGGTCACTGAAACAAGCACGCCGCTCTGAAGCTACAAGACTGATGCACATAAAGATCTTATTTTTATCATTATGGTAATTATCGTCCTTAATCACCTGCTGTGATATTTCCCAGAAGAGAAAAACCCGATGCGTTCTGTTTACACATATTTTGCGAGAATCACGTTAGAGCAATGGCTAGAACGCTTGCTTATGTCGACCTGATGATCATGTGCTCCAATCTCCCATCGAGACGGCGATATTTGAAAACAATTTACCTTGAAAATAAAATGTTGACTTCTCGTCCTTGTCTTGGGGACGTAAATTACAAGTAGCCAGGAAGTCAGGAGGGGGTTGACCTGATGGCAAGGGACACTGGTAATAGGGGAAGCTAATCAACATCAGTCCAGTGCACTCCCCAGTAATAGCACATGTGTGGACTATGCTAGAGTTGTAAGCGAGGGGGAAAATAAGCCGGCCTCGTAATATTGACTAAATGACCCATCAATTGACGATTGACTAAATGACCCATCAATTGACGATTGACTAAAGGACTCATCAATTGACGATTGACTAAATGACCCATCAATTGACGATTGACTAAATGACCCATCAATTGACGATTGACTAAATGACCCATCAATTGACGATTCCCATCAATTGACGATTGACTAAATGGCCCATCAATTGACGATTGACTAAATGACCCAAACTGACGATTGACTAAATGACCCATCAATTGACGATTGACTAAATGGCCCCTCAATTGACGATTGACTAAATGACCCAAACTGACGATTGACTAAATGACCCATCAATGACGATTGACTAAATGACCCATCAATTGACGATTGACTAAATGACCCATCAATTGACGATTGACTAAATGACCCATCAATTGACGATTGACTAAATGACCCATCAATGACGATTGATTAAATGACCCATCAATTGACGATTGACTAAATGGCCCATCAATTGACGATTGACTAAATGACCCAAACTGACGATTGACTAAATGACCCATCAATTGACGATTGACTAAATGACCCATCAATTGACGATTGACTAAAAGACCCATCACTTGCCGATTGATTAAATGACCCTTCAATTAGCGATTGGCTAAATGACCCATCAATTGTCGATTGACTATATTTTTGTAATAGGGTTCAAAGGCAAGAGAATCGACTTTATTTACCTGGATGTCATACCATACAGCTCTCTCTCTCTCTCTCTCTCTCTCCTCTCTCTCTCTCTCTCCACCCCCTCCCCCCCCCCCCCCACGCATCTTTGGACCTTTAGGGATACACTAAGTGGATAGTGGAAAAGAAGAAGTAACAAAGACATTTATGATCTGTTGAAGTCCCCGTTAATCACTAGTATCATGAAGGCTAATAGACTACAATGGCTGGAGCATATAGAAAGAATGGAAGACAATAGGGAAACAAAACTCGCTTACACTCAGGAAATAAATGACCGTAGACCCCGAGAGATAAATATGAGTGGGTGGAAGATGTATGTGTGGCCGGTGAGGATGTTTGTATGTGGGGGATGTGTGGGTGGGTGGGGAGATTTGTGTGTGTGGGCGGGGATGTGTATGGGGAATGAATGTGGGGGGGGGGGGGGGATGTGTGTGTGTGTGTGGGGGATAGTGCGTTTATGGGTGGGGTGTTGTGTGGGATGGGGAGGTGTGGGATGTGCCGGTGGATGAAGGATGTATGTGTGGATGGGGGATGTGTGTTTGGCTGGGTGGTTGGGGTGTGTGTGGGTGGGAGGATAGATGAGAGATGCATGTGTTGATGGGTGGGTGGGTGATGTGTGGGTGTGAGTGGTTGATGGATGAGTACGTGAGTGGGTGGATGTGTGTGAGAGATGAGTGTATGGGTGGGGGATGTGTGTGTGGGTGAGAAGACGGATGTGTGTCGGTGGGGTATATGTGGGTGGTGGGGTGTGTGTGGGTGGTTGGTTGGTGTGTGTTTTTGGATGAGGAATGTATTGATGGGTGAGGATGTGTGTATGGGTGGGGAGATGTGTGTGTGTGTGTGTGTGTGGGTATGGGTGGTGAGATGTGTAGTTAAGGGATGTGTGATTGGGGTTTGGAGATCGGGGTGGGATGGTTGGCGAGTGGGTGGGTGGAGGATGTGTGGGAGGGTGAGTGTGTGTAGGTTGGGGGTGGGAGGGGATGTGTGGGTGCGGGATGTGTGGGTGGGGGAGATTGTGTGGTGGGTGATATGTGTGCAAGTGGGGGATGTGTGGGTGGGTTCGGGTTTTGTGTGTGGGTAAGTGCAGGATATGTGAGTTGGCGGGAATATGTGTGTGTGTGGGTGTTGGAAATGTGGTTGGGGGATGTGTGTTTGGCTGAGTGTTTGGGGGTGTGTGGGTGGGTGATGGAGGTTACGTGGGTGGGTGAGTGTTGGTAGGTTATGGGATGGGTGGAGGATGTGTGTGTGTATGGGTATGGATGGGTGGTTGCATGCATGTGTGCCTGGGTGTGTGGGTGGGTGGGGGATGTGTGGTGGGTGGGAGATGTGTGTGTGTGGGTAGGGAGATGATGTATGTGGGGGTGTGTTTGGGATGTGTTGGTTGGGGGATGCGTGGATGGATGGGGTCATGTATGTGCCTGTGGGTATGTGTGTGGTTGGGCGGTAGATGTGTGTGTGGGGGACACGCGGATAGATAGATGGGTGTGTGGGTGGGGGATTTGTCTCATAACATGGTAACATGCATTGTTTATGCTTACAACATTCATTTGACAATGTTTTTCTCCTATGTGAATGCACTATGCACTGATGAACGAAAGATGAGCGATTGGAAGGGCCGAATGTAAGACGGGCCTGCGTGCCCAATTTGTTACCCTTCGAAAATAAAGTTTGTTCGTTCGTTCGTTCGTTCTCTCTCTGTAGGTCAGCTAACCTCCTGAATACAGCGTCACACAGCTCACCAACTCAGTAACACCGGCCACGACCTCCAGGACTCACCGAAAACCTGCACTCGAGAACCGAATGACAGAGTCCAAAAACGAACCCTCACAATGAGGCGAACGGGATAATCACTTCGCCACGGAGACACATTGGTGTGGGGAAATATAGGGCTACCACTATATACCCAACATATTTCATAGTGTGGGAAAATACCGGACTACCAACATATACTCAACATATTTCAAGGTGTGGGAAAATACCGGACTACCAACATATACTCAACATATTTCATGGTGTGGGAAAATACCGGACTACCAAAATATACTCAACATATTTCATGGTGTGGGAAAATACCGGACTACCAAAATATACTCAACATATTTCATGGTGTGGGAAAATACCGGATTACCAACATATACTCAACATATTTCAAGGTGTGGGGAAAAACCGGACTACCAAAATATACTCAACATATTTCATGGTGTGGGGAAATACCGGACTACCAAAATATACTCAACATATTTCATGGTGTGGGAAAATACCGGACTACCAAAATATACTCAACATATTTCATGGTGTGGGAAAATACCGGACTACCAAAATATACTCAACATATTTCAAGGTGTGGGAATATACCGGACTACCAACATATACTCAACATATTTCAAGGTGTGGGAAAATACCGGACTACCAAAATATACTCAACATATTTCATGGTGTGGGAAAATACCGGACTTTCAAAATATACTCAACATATTTCATGGTGTGGGGAAATACACCAGACTACCAACATATACTCAACATATTTCAAGGTGTGGGAAAATACCGGACTACCAAAATTTACTCAACATATTTCATGGTGTGGGGAAATACACCAGACTACCAACATATACTCAACATATTTCATGGTGTGGGAAAATACCGGACAACCAACATATACTCAACATATTTCAAGGTGTGGGAAAATACCGGACTACCAACATATACTCAACATATTTCAAGGTGTGGGAAAATACCGGACTACCAAAATATACTCAACATATTTCATGGTGTGGGGAAATACCGGATTACCAACATATACTCAACATATTTCATGGTGTGGGGAAATACCGGACTACCAACATATACTCAACATATTTCAAGGTGTGGGGAAATACCAGAATACCAACATATACTCAACATATTTCAAGGTGTGCGGAAATATGGGGCTACCAACATATACCCAAGGTATTGTGAAAAGCCCATCCTTATCTGGTTACCATACACCAAATGTGCCTCTGGGCTAGTGGTGTGGCCAATTACTTTTCTTATACACTTTTGACAGGGGGACTCTAAAACAACAAAGTTTGATGAAGACAACAGTTGTTAAGAGCTTTATTAAGCCAATCCCGATGTATAGATGCAAATCATGGATATTAGCAGGCGAGTAGGAAAGTATGTGGAAGCCTTGGAGATGTGGTTTTATAGATGAATGATGAGTACAACATAAACGGGTAGAAAGAGTCGTGAAGATATCTTGAAAGCGTTTATAACTCACGAAGAGAACTGATTACTCGCATCAGAAATGTCCACACATGTAAAGAGGAAAGCTAGATTATGTCACCACAAAAGGAAAGTTTGGTGGGGTTGAGACCAATACAGAAGAGGCTAGATAGTTTGACAAGGCATGGATGAACGCCGGAAATTAATGGCACTATAGGAGACAGAAGGCTGTGGAGAGACATGATTACCAACGCCACGCAGCATGGACTGTTAAGAAGAAGGACCATATCACGTGGTACATTTTAATAAAATTTAGTGTGATCTTCGTGCAGGATGTAAGTCACAACTACAACTCCAACTGACTGAGGAAGTAATTAAACATCAGCGGGAATTTCCCTGTATAAATGAAACAATTCCAATTAATTTAAATTAAATTGTACTTTTATACGTTCTTAGTAAATGATGAAATGACAAATAATTTGACACTTTAGGGGTTGTTGATAGCTATGAATAAAACTGGCAGTACGCAGTTAAAATAAATATCTATTTGTTATTTGTGCACTTTATCAATTTTTAAACTACTTGTTTCATTCAGGCAGGAAAATACAGACATACATTTTACTTAGTAAACAAGGTTTATTAAATTATTGATTTTTTAACGTAATTTATGTACCACGCATTATAAATTTGTTTATACATTTTTAATTATACAGTAATGTTTTATTTTAATTTAAATGATTATTTGCAGAGTTGTTTGTCGGAATGTTCTTTCATAGCTAAATGGTCTTTAAACGCAGCGAGATATGTGTGAAAATATTATGGAAATTAGAACACAAGTCTCAGGGTTAGCGGAGTATGAATTATGTTACATGAACTTTACAGACGGTCAATTCAAAACTTGGACCGCCAATATTTTCAAACACTGCACAGTCATTAAAAAAAACACCCTATATCAATGCAAAACTATTTGTTTTTAAAGTCTTTTAAAAGTCGAGAGGATCAACTTCATTGCACCGGGTTTTATCCCACATGGCTCAGTCTCTTTCCCCAGGGCGACCTGCCGTAAGCGTTGCACAAAGCACGAATTCATAGCTCCAGCGACGACCCACAGTAGTCTCCGAGAAAAATGCACTACTCAACCGAAAGACGTAGCCCGGATTCGAACCAATAGGCTTCGGAGGGCGAGGCAGACGGCTTGACCACGTCGCCACGGAGCGTCCCAAGGACGCTTTTAAGCGCTTTTAAGGCCCATTAGGCTTATGGTGCTAAACTAGTCTGAACTAGGTGGGTTATGTGGTCACAACACTGTGTTATTATGACTCCGACACCCCTCTCTCTCTCTCTCTCTCTCTCTCTCTCTCTCTCTCTCTCTCTCTCTCTCTCTCTCTATTATCACCCAGCGATGATATCAAATTAAAACGGAGCGGCCAATGTCCGGCTGTCAACGTCCCTTAATCAACGGTTGTATTTTTTAACACGGAAATAAGAGAGATATGAAAACCGTGATAGAAAGGTTACACTCGAGAGTACTTCTATGTGGCGACAGCTGTGGGCCCGGACATCCGCCCGTCAAATTAGTCATCTAGTGTACCAGGGTCATGTGTGACATCTTGGAGTCATCCTCTAATTAGGCTGCAGGGGAAAATAATGCTACCAGAACACTATGAACAACTACACAATATAAATAACACGAAATGATGCAGCTGTACAGAACACAATTACGGAAAACAAAGGCAATGGCGGGGACTAGCCTTCATCAGCAAACAAATTCACAAAACGCAACATATAAATACGAGGAAGACATTACAGTGACTACATTAAGGCATAATAACTGAATGAGAAGAATGAAAATATTACCCAACAAAAATTATAATAATGAAAGACCAATAATAAAATGAACAAAATGTGCTACTTATCTCAGAATTCCCGGCTGTGAAACTGAACAAAAATAAAGCAGACTTTTCCCACGCCCTGAGGCTTACTTTGTATAGAGTACTGGATCCACTTTGTGATTGACCATAGGTGCTCGAGACTGAAATGGGGCCAGCGTCATGAAGGGCAGCCATACTTCCTAAGATATTTCTTTCCGACTATTTTAGACGGGTAGACCCGGAGCCGGTCAATTTTTAGAAATCTGGCTCGACGCGAATTCTCACGCGTGACCACTGGCCGGCGGGTTAGAGCGCCGCCACTGGGCCAGCAATGCTCCCTAGGGCCATGTTGATTGGGACGTATGAATTAATCCTGAAAGTTTCAAACCACCCTCCCCCCTTCTCCTCCCCCAGCTGACGTATCAGGCATAAATGTTTCAAAATCGAAAAGCCAGCTAACACTGGCGCATAAAACGAGACAAACTTAAATCGCCCCATGAACCAAAAGAACTATAACCAACGCCATAGAGGCTGGTTGAATGAGGTGAGAAGTTTTTCTGTTGTTTTTTTAACAAATGGATGGATGGATGAATGGATGGGTGAATGGATGGAAGAGTGTCTGGTCGAGAGGCTAGAACGCCGGGATTTCATTCGAGAGACCCGGGTTCGAATCCTTGG
>JACEFZ010020290.1:0-49084 GCA_014155875.1 Cepaea nemoralis
ACTTGCCAATATTAGGATTGAACGGGAAAAAGAAACGACGGTTTAATAAAGAGAATAACCGAGAGACACAGACGCAGACAAGTAATACGATAAATGATAGTACGCAGACACATATGGATACTGAAAGAGAAAAACCCAGGTACAGTCAATTAAGAAAATAGAAAAGGGAACGCAAACTTTTAAGGGCGGTGGAAATTGGGGAAACCCAAACCTCAGGTGAAATTAGAAAAAGAAGACATTTGGGAAGTTAAGAAAGATAGACAGACGAAAACCCAAAAGACAAAAGGGAAAACCAAAGAGGAAAAGTATTGAAGAAAGAAATAGTAGTATGATAGTTAATAGAGGTACTGCCATGTCAAGTTCCTCAGGTATAGACATGAAATTAATCCCCAAATGGTTAGAAATATTAGGTGTGAGAGCTCAGGTTACGGAGAAGATATTTCAAACCGCCGCATATTATAGTAAATACCGTGATGCTGAGACACTGTGAATACTGATGATTCGGAGAATGAGAGAATTGCACTACGAGCAGATCCTGACTTAAAGAGTGATGTTCCCCATACGGTGTAGTTCCTGGTGGAAAAAACGGACAGAGTTTTGGTTGGTGACTCTTTAGAACTAGATACAGTTTATATGACAGGAAAGTAGGAAGGTTAAGAGACGAATACCAAGAAAGAGAAAGAAAGTCAGACGTTCTAAAGGCGACTATGGGAATAGGGTCGACGTGTCTGCGGTAAATTATTATGAGTCTGATGAAGGAACTATTATCAGTGTGTCATCTGAAGACGATATGGGGAAGTGCAAACGTTACGTAAGGTATACAGGAAACATTTGAGCAGACCGACGCAAATAAAGGAAATAGAAAGAAATCATTTAAAAAGAAGAAAAATAATAGACAGATAGCGGAAATTTTAAAATCAACGACAGAAAGTGATTTAAGAAAAATAGAAGAATATATGACCTTAAACCTGAGTATTTTAAAACAACGGGTTAACAACAGATAGTGAAGATGACATAATTAGAGAAGACTACTAATGTATTGAGAGACAAGGAAATATTTAACTTGGACACACTCTATAACTGTTAAAATTCCTTGGGTGAGAAGGAAAAGGAATAGTTTTGGCTTATGAGAAGAATTGGGGTTTTTGAGCATATAGATATAGGGTTGTCTAAAATGGCAGATGAATTTTTGGTGTAGCACCCACATGGTACAGGGTAGGCGATAGTGTTTTTGAGGATAGAGATTTTACGGCAAAGGGTATTCTACGTGGGTACGAAAATACAGGATATTTTTGTTTTTAGTTAGGTGTAGGGAGAGTAAAAAAAGGAAAAAAACCCCTTTTGTCCGGAATGGAAAGATACAGAGAGTTAATCACGTCGAGTGTGTAAAACCCGGGTTGTGATTAAAGTAGAGTAGATTCAGCACAGAATTAGTAGAGGGTGGGAGATAAACTAAGTATGAATGTTCGTACTAGAAATGGTTCGACTCAGAGCTATGACGTGATGTGAGATAGGGTTTTTCTTGTTGGTTTTTAGAAGAAAGTATAGTATTGTTGACAGGTGAACCGAGAGTGTCTGGGGAGGAGATATAGATTTAGGAGGAATTGAGTATCCTGTTGGAAAATACCAGTTGAACGCGAGAATATTAAGAATAAAAAACTGTAGAAATTGATGCTTGAAGAATACAGTTACGTCATGCCCTTTTGGAGAAAGAAGAGCTGATTAAATCTGAGAAAGTTGTTGTGTGGAGAAGTATAGAATGATAGTTCGAGGTTAGTGGCTCAGCGGAATGAGGTTTTTTTTGAGAAATAGTTGATAGTGCTGTAAAAAGAGACATAGTTGCGAGAGATAATATATAGATTCTGATCTTTGAAACGAGTGAATGATTGAAAAAAGTAGAAATAAGACAAACATATTGTGCGTCGAGAATGGATAGGCTGATGGCAAGTGATAAGTACAGCATGCATGTACGAGGCGTTTAGTTAGTACGTGAGTATAATTCTAGACAAACAGGTATTCGTCGCGGTGAGTGAAGAAGGAGTGAGGTTTGAAGACGTCGCCTAAGTGAAGTACATAGATAAAATGTAATAGTGGCGCTGATATATCTTGTGTCAATGTGTGTAGAGGAGGTCGATACGCTTAGATTGTGGTGAGTGATTGCTGGAATGTTGAATTGGCGTCTAAATTGTTTTTTTTTTTTTTTGAAGTAATAGTATAGACACGTTAGGTTGTCGAGACACGAGAGTAGTCGTGAGATGAGAGCGAGGTTGTGTATCACTGTCCGTGTGAATATGCGAAGAGTGGTTGATAAGTGACGTTGATAAAACGTGGAACATAGAGGATGCGAAAAAGTAGAGATAAAAAGAACATGATTAGAGAATGGTGATGTCTTTTCGTTAGAATATCTGACGTTGGAAGGAAATTATGGAAGTTGTATGACAGGTTGACGGAAAGAGAGTTAACATTCTGAATGACGTTTCATAAAACATGTTTAGTATTGTTGACAGAGACATGTCGAAGCAAGAATGCCTAATACTGAGAAACGAGAAAAGTGAGGTCTGCTGTCAGTTATAAGTGGCGTGGGTTGCTGTTCTGAAAGACTCCCGATAAATAGGAAGAGGAGTGAAAGATACGGAGGTAAACAAGATTAAATAAATGAATGTTAGAAAAGGTGTTCCGATAAGTGTGACTGGTTTGACTATCGTCACGATATGAGAAAGATAGGAGAGACTTGAGGATAGCTTAGAGTAGTGGTGGTGAGATATAGAAAGTACTGATACAGGAGAAGGAAATGTTAATTGCGTCGGGTAGACGAGAAACTTAAAAGTAGAATTAGTTATTGGTACAGTAGGTAGATGTATTGGTGAGGTCTATAGTAAATGGACAAAATTTTGGTTGCTGGTCGTAGTTAACGGTAATGATTAAGAAGTTGTAGTGATGCTTGGTACAAATCCAAGGGAAATAATTGGTGTGCCGATCCACAGGTTCTATTAGTAGATAGATGACTGCGGGTACATTGAGATAACATTGAGATAGTCGCCACATTAGTAATAGATAAAGTGAGTGACCTGTAGTTTACAATGCTTGTTTAAGATGATATTCCAGATATTGTGATGTGTTAGGAGTTAGTTTTGTAAAAGATAGAAAATGGTGAGGGGAGAGAATCAATGATAGTACGGTCATTGTTGATTAATGATTTTTTGTGTGGGGAGAACAGATATTGTTCTAAGTTAAGAATTGGTCTGTAGGTAACAAATCAAATCAAATCAAAATCAAATCAACTTTATTAGGGTCACAAATAAGGCGCGCAGGCCCGTCTTACATTCGGCCCTTCCAATCACTCGTCTTTCGTTCATCAAGAGCATTATACATTTGCATAGGAAGAAAAATAAACATTGTGAAATGAATGTTGTAAACATAAACAAGGCTAATTACCATGGTATGAAGCCCATCTCCCACCTATCCATACATCACCCCACCCACACAACACCCCCACCTACCCACACAATGCGCACCAAGGGACACATACACACCCCCACCTACCGACACACACGCACACCAAGGGACACATACATACCCCACCAACTGACCCATCCCCCTCCCGCACATCCCCCACCCACAGCTGGGGTTAATGCTTGGCATTGAGTTGTTTTGTTTTATAACAAAATAAGCATGACTTGGGTGAATAGATATGGGTTACATTGGTTCGTATAAGAGGCCAATGTTGATGGGTAGTTAATTCTAAGTGAATTATAATTTTTTTTTGAAAACCTTCTCTT
Source organism: Cepaea nemoralis (assembly GCA_014155875.1). NCBI lineage: Eukaryota > Metazoa > Mollusca > Gastropoda > Stylommatophora > Helicidae > Cepaea > Cepaea nemoralis. The sequence continues at coordinate 3,780 of JACEFZ010020290.1, forward strand.
TGGCGAGAAGACAGTTGTTTTATTGGATCTGAGTTTTTAATGCCTCATATATAATGTTTTTTGTTGTTGCTTGGTTTGGTCCTGTAAAATGATTGTTATTATTTGATTGTAGAATAGGATTATTGTGTTCTTAGACTTTTGCGTACAAACTATTGGTCCGTAAAAGAGACCAGTAGTGTTAGGTAATACTAGAATATTTTCTTCTGATTTGATAAGATGCATGTAATATTATTTTAAAATGTGTTTTTCTTTGAATGAGTTGATATCTTTAGTTAATATGAGGGGAAACATAAATATGTATAAAAAACTTGGGGGGTATGATGTCCTGTTTTGATTTTATTTCGCTACACTCATAATTTAAATAAGTTGTTTTGTGTGTTAAGTTACCTTGTTAGTAAATAGGTTACACATTTAATTAAGATAAGTTTAATTTACAAACAGTGATGGGTTTGGCTAGAATAAAGGCAATACATGGGGCTTTATTTAAGACCCTTCGTTCAGAAAAGAGTTAATAAACTACTGAGGACTAGTAGAGAGACACATTATCTTTGTGAATAATAAGTTCATGAGTATATTCTGGTTGCTGTAATAATCAGCGTAGAGAGGTTGAATATGGCTATGAAGTGTTGGAAACATACGACGGGGTTACTACACAAGTAAAATGGTTATGGGGAATTTAAGTGAGCATTGATTAGACGCCATATTGGGGAAGAAAAGGTTAATGAATATAGCAGTGGGGTAAATGAGGGGAAAGTTTTGAACATAGTTTCCATGAGGTCAGAAGAGCCACGGACACGGGATTGCTGGTTTATAGAAGAAGAAGTGGGTAACGTGCTACCCCAGACAAATAGTAAAACATGAATTGAATCCATGTTTGATTAGACACTGTGGATAGCAGTACAATAGTAAAGGGTTGTAAGTGTGAGAAATGAACATAGTGGAGACATAATGACATGGGGTTTTTGAGGGTCCGTGATATATGGACTGAGATAAAGTTGATTGCAAGCAGTCACAGACAGGAGTCAGGGGTAGTATATTGTTGCTGTTGATAACGGCATAAGTGGAGGTTTTAATAGATATGCCCATAATAAATGGATAGTAAGGGGTCGCTGAAATTTTCGGCGAGATTAAGAGAGAATTCTGAGTGAGGTATAGGAGAAGATTGAGGTGATGTGTATAATGTTGGAAGAGGTCTTGAGGAATAATAGACCTTTTTAATTGTGTCCTTGGGATGTGTTTTGTGGTTGACATTACAATGCGAGGTTGAGGTAAGGTACTAAAGTTAGTAGTGTCTGTTATATATAGACATTTGGGGAGTGAATAATAATTTTTGATGGTTGGTAATTGATGCTGTAGATAGCAGCGTAAACTGTTACCATAATAAGTGGTACGGTAGAAGATATAATTGTTTTAGACTTTATTACATAAAGTCTCAAATGACATAGGGGGGTAAAGGTGTGTGATTTAGGTGAGTGTGGTTTTGTAAAGGAGTGTGGTTTGGGTGACTGTGTTTTTTTTTGAAAGAGTTCTACTTCTTTGAATCTCCGGTGCGCACCGATTCTTTGTCTTTCTATCGTGTGAGAGTGATTTCAGGTTGATTAAAAGTGGAGAATTAGTGGGGTTGGTGATGACAATAGGGAGTTGGTATCAGAAGAGTACAGCGTTTGAAATTTTAAGCGGATTGCTTATGAAGAGAAGAAGAAGTATTTAAGAAGACGCTGTTATGATGTATTGTATAAAGTTGAGATTTAAATGTTATTAAGGATATGTAAATATGTTATGTTTTTTTGAAGGGCCAGAAACGAAGAAGAAGTGGGTTGATATATGGCAGGGGAAAGAGTTACGAATAGATTGTTTATTTAAAATAAAGTTGGTTTGGGGAAGATTAGAGGAGTTATGGGAGGTAAGGAAAGAGGGGGAATAGAGTAGGGGGATTGGGAGTAAAGACTTTTTAAGGGAAAAAGTCTTTCGAAAACATAGGAAGGTGTAGCAGTATGTGGGTATTAGGTGGGAAAAGGCTACAGCACGCTTGAGCATCGGGATGGAATGGGAAGAAAGATGCTCAAGTCGTGACGTAGTTTGTTGTTAAGGATCAGTAAACATCTAGGCCTAGAAGCGAGAAGACGCCATGTTGTAAGAAGATTGATCAAGCTGTCATCTATGTGCAATAAAGATAATTTGTATACGCCCAAGACTTGTTAGTCCTCTATACTTCACACCGTTATATGGACCACAACAACAACTTTAACTAAATTCTAATTTTATTACTAATATAATCATTGATTGTGACTGTTTCTGTTGTTATTCTCTCTGAAATGTGTTTATTATTACTGTCAAGTCATGAGAATATGATGACACACATATTTCTGCTGTAGGGTGCCGTGGCCACTCTCAATTCCAAGCTGTCGCTGCTTGATGCCTCAAATACAGAAACCGTGGAGGCCAGGTTGAATGCTGTGCTGCAGAAGATACAGCAGATTGCCGAGAAGAAGGAGAAAGAACCTCAAGTGGACCCAGATAAACAGAAGAAAGTGAGACAGACTTTTACTGAGAATTTTACTCAGATCTATTATTTTGGTTTGTTTGTTTCTTTATTTTTTAAATGTTTTTGTTGGAGTGACTATGGTAATGCTGTCTAACATAAAAGACACCACTTTTGATGATCAAACCCACACCACTGTTTTGGTAGGCAAGCACACTAGCCACCACGTCACTACACTATTAGGTTTATCATAAAGATGCAATGAGCCTGAATGGCCGGGTCTAGGATGTAGTCGCTTGCCTGCTTGTGTTCACTGGCTGTGAACTCCAGCGCAAAGTTCTGTATGTCGGATGAAGACATCCTGTTGTCCAACAGTGTGATGTTATACAGGACCTGACGTCTGCGTGAGTATCTGTTGTCCCATGTCTGGCTTATTGGTGTGCAGGCAGATACTCTCCGACTTCGGAAGAATCAGCGATACTACTACGTTAGACAGGACCACTTAGGGACCTGTTGCCTAGGACGTGTTAGTAGGTCTTGGCCAGTATAGAACCTGGCCCTGGTGCCTTGGAAACGCCTCTGCATCCCTAGGATGTAGTAAATTGAAAAGTCATAAAGGAATTATTGAACTTTATTTTCAAAGTGTCACAAATTGGGCACACAGGCTCGTATTACCCTTCCAACCACTCATATTTCGTACATCAATTATCAGTTGTGCATGTTACATTCACATAGAAAAAACATTGTGAAATTAATGCTGTGAACATACATGTTATGAGACAGACAGACAAACACACACACATACCCACAAACACTCACACATGCATAAACACATACACACACACCTACATATACACATGTACACATACATACATCATTTATGCACACTCTCACAGTTATATACATACTCCATCACATACACATATACCTACTCACAAACACTAATAAACATTTACTCATACATACATACTCTTATCTCTCTCTCCATATCTCTCTCTCTCTCTCTCTCTCTCTCTCTCTCTCTCTCTCTCTCTCTCTCTCTCTCTCTCTCTCTCTCTCTCTCTCTCTCTCTCTCTCTCTCTCTCTCTCTCTCTCTCTCTCTCTCTCTCTCTCTCATCCATCAATATATCTACATTCACACATAAAGCAAAGCACACATATACTCCTTCACATGCGCGCATGCCCACACACACACATACGCACGCACGCGCACACACACATACACACACACACACACATAATAAACACACACTCACATGCAAGCATGCATACATAAACATACACTCACAGACAGACAGACAGATATTGGTGAACATCATGCTTACATAGAAAAACAGGCTAAAACAAGACAAATTTTGTGTTGGTCAAGGACTAAGACCCATTGTTTCATGATAAATGTACATTGTAGTTGTTATGACAATGCTGCTGAGCTGTCTGCTTTTTGCAGCAACCTGCCATGTTTGGAAGGTGATGCCAGTTGTCCAAGGTCTGATAGATGACCTTGCAGCACCTCAAGAGGCATCAGTGCACGTTAAAATGGTCCTTGACTAGCCACAGACCACAGAGTGAGCTAGCGAGGTGAATGTAGTAGGATTTCCCCGGTGTTTGAGAATATGAGAAATTTAATGAAAAGGAGATTAGTTATTTTATCATCATCATCTTGTGCTAACTAGATGTTGTGTGAGAGCCATGTGTGCACTGGAATATATCATCATCATCATCTGCTTGGCCAACTGGAGTAGGTGTTCAGTCTCTCCAAAGATCTCGGTTCTGGTGTTGTGAATCAACTCTGCTTATGATATTCCTCCATCCCACCATTTCAGTCTTTGGTGTTCTGAATCAGCTCTGCTGATGATATTCCTCCATGCCATAGTCTTATTCCATCCAGCATCATTTCTCTTGGTCTGCTTTTCCCTCTTTTCTCAGTGATCTTTCCAGTTGTCATGATGTTCTCCAATGGCTCAATTGTCATCACCAAAGAATGCTGTTTGTCTCTTTCTTAAAGCTGTATATAATGTTCTAGTCAGGTCTTAGTCAGATATGATTCCGTATAACAGTAGATGGTACCTCCTGCTTTCTTTTATCACCGAATGTTGGAGGGTGCTCACCAAACCCGACATCGTACATTGTGCCAATAATGTCATGCGGAGGATGATGCAAGCCTTATCCTAGGAAGTGCAACCTAAAGACTAAATATCATGGCAGGGCAGACCAGACCCTAAGCTTTTGTCGGCAACTGGTCTAGGATGGAAGCTCTGACAGGCGGACAGTTGAAGCATTGCTTTGCTGATCTGGCAGCTTCTGCAGCTTGTCTTGTTTCAAACACTGATGTTATCGTTTTTCTGAGTCTCTGTGGCGAAGTGGTCAAGCCGTCTGACTCGTGCTCCGAAGGTTGTGGGTTCGATTCAGGGCCGCGCCCTTCGGTTTACGAGTTAAATGTTCGGAGACTCCTGTGGGTCGTTGTTAAAAGCTACGGAGCTCGTGCTTTGTGCGACGCTTTCCGTTCTACGGAAAGAGACCGAGCCATATGGGATAAAACCCAGTGCAATGAAGTCAACCCTGTCGACTTTTAAGCTTTAACCTAGGTAGGCCAAGAGAGGGATCATGCTGCATGGGCAACACATGCTCTCTAAACTCAGCTCAGGTTTTGTGTTATGGAGAGGTATAACTCCATTTTACAAACTATCGTCTATCAAGACGTCAAGGTGTCAGTAAAATAGAATGTTCTAGTTTCATTAGCCTCTTCCAGACAATCATTGTTAGTTACTCTAGCAACTCAAGATATTTGAAACAATTCGTCTAGGGAACCACATTGCTGTTGCTTCCAAGCTCTTCCTAATTTATACATTCATGTTCCAAGATTCGCTGCCTTACAGCAAAACAGGTTCTATATAACATTTCAGCACTCTCCTTCTTACATTTCAGTGATAGTGACTTACTGCATAAGATACATTTAATTTTCTGACCTATTCTTCTCCGGAATATACAAGGTCAGTGGGACGCAGAGGTGTTTCCAAGGCACCAGGGCCAGGTTTTATACTGGCCAAGACCTACTAACACGTCCTAGTCATGCGTCCTGGACAACAGGTCCCTTCATGATCCTGGCTAATGTAGTAGGATCGCTGATTCTTCCAAAGTCGGAGAGTATCTGCCTGCATGGTGAGGAACCGCCTGCACACCAATAAGCTAGACATGGGACAACGGATAATCACGCAAACCTCAGTCCGGTATGACATCACACTGATGTTAGACAACAGGATGTCTTCGTCCGACATACAGGACTTCACGCTGGAGTTCACAGTCAGCGACCGCAAGTACGCAAGCAAGCACAAGGTCAGTAAAAGTAAAAGGTCCTTAAGGCGCCTCTGGTGCTGGACCTATATTTGTATAGACCAATCAGCATTTGGTGAGTGATGTGATCAATGTCACGGCAGAATATATGCCAGCCATTGATCAGGTTGAACCTCACAGTTGAACATTTGCAACTTCACAGATCTCTGAGCTGTACGAAGTGGTGAAGAAATGGGAGGCCACAGCGGAGATCCTGCCCCAGGTGGTGGACAGGCTGTTGTCTCTGAAGGAGCTCCACGAGCAAGGTAAACACTCTGTATGCTAGTCTGTGTTAGGATTTTTCTTGTGCACACTTTCAGGTTGTATGTCTGCTTACTAGATAATTTCATGTGTATTTACTAGATAGATTATTGAATGCAAATTTACTAGATATTTCTGCGAATTTACTAGATAGATTAGATTATTTACTGCATATTTACTAGATAGATTAGTTACTGCGTATTTATTAGATATATTATTTCCTGTATATTTACTAGCTATATTATTTCCTGTGTATTTCTTATGTAGCATAATTTTATTTAATTTCTTTCAATGTGTTTCTAACTTATTTTGGCCCTTATTTGGTTTATTTCATACTTAATTTGTTTCTTACTTCTTATTATTTCATGCTTGATGTATTGTTATACTAGCATATTTTTCGCTTAGTCTATTTCTTACTTAGTTATTTTTTATTACACATTGTTTTACTAGTATATTTTTCATTTTAATTCTTGCTTACAATATTTCCCACCTGTTTTACTCCTTACTTACTTTATTTCTTGCATGATGTACTGTTTTACTAGCATTTATTTTCACTTAAATTATTTCTTCCTTACCAAATTTCTAAATTATTTTAGTCCTTACATAGTTTATCTCTTCTTTGGTGTATTGCTTACTAGAACATTGTTTGCTAAGTATATTTTGTCTATTTCTTACTTTGTATAGTTGTTAATTTATGTAGATCATAGTTAACTTACTTGGTTCAGTTGTGTTTGCTGGTAACAGTACCATGGAAGGTTAATATCACAGAGAACTACAGGCAATGATTAATGTAGTGCTGATAGAAAGCGCACTAAGATGGAAGTAATGGTGATTTCATAGAAATGAATCCAACTTAAATATGCTATTAATGTCAAGAAATTCAAATATTTGTCTACATGGATCATTTTAAATGGACACCATTCCATAGAAATAAAGAAATATTAAAAACAGTTGGATGTCCTTTTACGGGATGTTGCATACAACCCCAGGATTTCTTTGGCTGTATGTGATGTACTAGGCAAGTTATGTTCAGTAGTTTTCCATTGCTTTCTGAAAGACCGACGCTTATACCATTGTATGAAAAGGTAATCTGCTTCCAAATCACACACAGTTGTCTTTCGAATGCGGTATGCAGGATAAAGAACATATTAGGCAAGGCAAAAGTTTATTTAATGAAACAAAGAATATATAATGCAATAAGTCCTTATCGTTGGAAGTTGGTACATTTAAAATAAGAACAGGAGGTCAACAGGAACGCCTTTTGTCACCTTCGTTATTCTTACAGACTATAGACTGGATTATGAAGGCAGCAATAGCCGCCACCAGGAAGAGAAGTCAGTGGTCTCTGATAAAGCGGCTTTATGGTCTGGAATTCATCAGCAGCATTGCCTTCCTGTCCCACATGTTAAATCATATTTAAACAAATGGGACGGGAGATCACAATAATTCGGTCAGAGATCAGCTTGGCCAAATATGGATAAGAGCACTCGCTCTTGTATTTCCAGTGTGTTGATGGTGAGGTAGCGGGTTCAACCCCTACACCGGTCAGTTTGACTGAAATGTTGACTTCTCATTCTTGACTTGGGGATGTAAATTAAAAGTACTCAGAAGTCGGAGTGGTCTGGCCTGATGGCGAGGGACTCTGATAATAGGGAAAGCTAGCTACATGTAAAAATCATTTCAGTGTGGGCTATGCCTGAGTTCAAAGCGAGTGAACGAAAAGTAAAAACAACAATGCAATTAGATCTAAAAATTCATAAAGAAACTGACAAAGATAATGAGGAGAATAAACCAAACAAATAATAACCTGTTCACCCTTGGCCTAATCTCACTCCACACATTTAGATAACAATGACGGGAACAGGTACAAATATAATATAAGAATAGAAAAGACAAGAGGGGCTTTCATAACACTAGACAATTAATTTATATGAAAAGAAATTAAATCGGGTTCCAGGCTTAGAATAACTGAAGTCAAATCAGTACTGCTGAATGGATCAGGAGCAAGTTGAATGACTAAAATAATTGCCAGTGAATTACATATATTCACTGACTGGTAAAATAATTGCCAGTGAACTACAAATATTCACTGACTGGTAAAATAATTACTAATGAACTATTAATATTCACTGAGTGGTAAAATAATTGCCAGTGAACTAAAATATTCACTGACTGGTAAAATAATTAGTAATGAACTATTAATATTCACTGACTGGTAAAATAATTACGAATGAACTACAAACATTCACTGACTGGTGTGTGCACAGACTTGAAGGACCAAACTGGTGTGTCAGAATCACCGAGGGACTTATGGAGAGAAATAAACAAATGTAGAACAAGTAGTGTCGGTCTCCGTGGTGAATGGCTTACGGACATGGTTTGTAATCCTGTATACCCACATTCGAAACACAGCTGCGCTCAATTTGGCAGCAGACCATGTTGCATTGGTTTTGCATGTTATCGGTGCGGGTCGTTCAGAAAGCAATGGCAAACTACTAAGCATAAACTTGCCGAGAGATCACAGTGGTAGAAATGCTGGTGTTGATTGTGAAGTCCTGTAAAAAAAAGATATGCAAACAAATAAAAAAAACAAGAAAAGATGCTGGTGCTGTATAGGGCACACATTGACAAAAATCTGTTAATAGCATAACTAGAAAATCCTTACTCTGGAGCCCTATAATTACATGGAAAAAAGAATTAAAAACAGATATATGAAAGAGGGAAAGGATGATGATGGCACTTAGGATGTTTATGTATATATTATTAAACATTTTTGGTTTGGTCTGATAATTTTATAGAAATCTGGATATGTATTTTAATATACAATACATAATGTTTTATACCGTGTATATATGTTGCTTCTTTGAAAGAAACGCATTCACCATTTTTCGTTGTGGTTGTTTTCTTGTTTACAGGAGGGGGCATTGCTGAGAGACTGTGGTGTCTGCCTCAGGCTTAGAAGTGCAGGGTTCAATCTCAGAATAGGTCTGGGAATTTATGCCTTAAGATATTACACACCCCCTGGTAGTGACATGTGTCTAGTCTTCTCAGATAAGGGTTTAAAAAAAACAGGGGATCTATGTGCAAGTTAATTCCACAGCATTTAGAAATCACAAAGAGTAGGCTGTAAGGCATCTGCCCTGGCAAAATTGTTAGGAAAGATAGAAGCCCAATGACCTGAGATGGATCTGTCTAGAAGAAGCAAACTTTACACAAATGCATGTACTAAGTTGGACAGCATTGATCTTTGAGGTGCATAACTAAGTTTGACTCCCCCCCTAGAAAAAGCAACAAACAAACAAAAATTATCTTCAAAGGGTCAAAAACTGGGCAATGAAGTACAAACAAGGGGACAAAAAAGAAGTTCTATTAAGACATCTGCTGCAAGATCTTCTAGAACTTGAAAAGTTTCAACGAGTGTGAGTGGTTTGGGCATATAAACTGTACAGTTGCTTGGTGCCTTTCCCATTATGCCAGTATTACTAATGTACATGTTTGTAATCCACACTAGCCCTGCAGTTCAGCCAGGCCCTGTCATACCTGGACACAGCACAGCAGGAGGTTAAGGCAAGCATTGCCACTCAGAGGGACTTGCAGAAGCAGGTATGTCCCCCCACACAAACTTTATTTTCATATAGCAGATTCTTTACAGCAAGCTCTGTCATCACAGCTCGCACTCATCATGGCTCATATGTGTCATGGCTCATACTCATCACGGTCCACTCTTATCTTGGCTCGCTCTCATCATGGCTCACACTCATCAAGGCTTGTACTTATCATGGCTTGTACTTATCATGGCTTGTACTTATCATGGCTTGTACTTATCATGGCTCACTCTCATCATGGCTTGCTTTCATCACATCTCGCTCTCATCACAGCTCACACTCCTCATGGCTCACACTCATCATGGCTCACACTCATCACGGCTCACACTCGTCATGACTCACCAAAAAGTCTCTTGTTCACAAGCAAGTCCCCCTTTCTCATGCACCCTCATGTCCCAGGTGTCTGCAATGTCCTACATCCTCAACCATGACTGTCTGCGGTGTCTGCAATGTCCTGCATCCTCAACCATGACCCTCTGCCCCTCTTCTCTTAGGAACTATGCCCTCCATCAATGCTCTTACCAAACCACTGTGATGTTGAATATGGTTTGACTAAATACAATGTCACAATCTGAAAATTTTTTTGGGATAACAGGATTGAAAAATTGAGAAATGAGCAAGTTCTGGAAAATATGGAATGAAGAAGTCTCCCTAAAGAAATATAAAAGTGAAGATTACTTGGCATGGATCACATTTGAAGACATGAAGAAAGATGAAAAAGGCAAAATACTGGGCAGGAGAGGAGGAGGTAAACAAAGGAATCATTTGTAAAGCAGACATGCACAGATATGTCACTGCAGACAAACATGGAGCTAAAGAGAGCAGCACAGAATAGACAGCTGGGGACAGAAATGATCAGGAAGCTTTGATAATGATGCTGGTAAACAGTTGAATGTCAACACTAATGATGCTGGTAAACATTTAGATTTCTTCTTCTTCTCTTCTTGTGCCTTTAATCTCCCAGCGGAGCATAGGATGTCAATCAGCTCATGCCCAGCCCTGTAAGACTTGTTTATGAGCGGTTGGATTGTGCAGTTTTCTGCTGAATGAGGTAGCCAGTATCATAGCAACCCTCCTGCAACCATTTCTGTTGACTTCTGCAATGTTCCCAATGCCATGAAAGTTGTTCTTGTCTTCTGTATTCCTGTTTTAACATCTCCATCTGTGACCCTATCTTTGTCTATACATGTCTAAATATCTGTATGATTCCACTTCTTGAAGTGAGGTTTGGCCAAGGAAGATCGGGTTATAACTTGCTTGATATATTATCATTATCTTTTTCTTTCGTCGATGAATGTTTAGACCTTATTGTTGTGACCTTCCATTGAGTGTCCTTATTTATCTTGTTTCGCATCGCTGACATTATACACAGAACTAAATGTTAATTTAGGACATTTTGATGACAGATCTGTCATCTTTTATAGACGTACGACACAGGGTCTGGCTTCACAGTTTTGACTGGTTGGATTTGGTAGTTTCCTACAGAAAGAGGTAGCCATTCTCACACCAACCCTCCTTCGTTGCCTCCTATGACATACATGGGTGCTGCTAGCCCTTACTGCCCTTATCCACCCTGGTGACACATGGAGGAAGTTTGTTAGATGTAATAGATTGAACAACATGAAAACTGTTCAAGCATTAAGTTATTGACAGACACACTGTTATTTTAAGAAATATTGTTGGAAGTAAAGGCATCTGGCCTGCTACTCATCTCATCATCCATTGAGTGCCAGTTAGTGTATACACATGTGGGTCTAACACCATGTGCCCACACTGTAAAGTGTATAAAAGGGTCTTTTACTTGTGAGCTGTTATTGCCTTGTAGACATGGGAAAGAAATCATAAAAGTCTTGGAGATGTGGTTTTATAGAAGAATGCAAGAAAACTGGAACATGTGACAACCAGACAGATTTGTGGAAAGAGAGATAGAGGAAGACAGTGAGAGAAAATTCATGACAGTCTTGTGATATGGCATGGAAGGGAGCCAACACATGAATTGATCCATGCCGTTGGAGACTGCAATTTGTGGAGAAGCATGATTACCTACGCCAGCTAGGTTCTTGTTGATGATTTCCCAGTGTGTTGTTACTTTACAATCTCTTATGTGGTCATCACTCAAGGAACACCGTCTTTTGTGAATGTATTAGATTCATTCATTTGTTTTATAGAACAGAGTCAATTGAACAATTTACACATTTTCTTTCTGATTGCTGTTATTTGACCCATGGTGAAGAGGAAACTGGTGTGAGAGGGGGGGGGGAGAGGGGGGTTCTTCTTTATGTTGTTCTCGGTTCACAAATATTTCATCATATTATATTAGTGTGATCAATCAATCAATCATGTGCCATGCCGGAAAGCGTGGGCGGTCATGATTCGCCATTTCACTCGATCACCAGAGTCGTGGATCAGCTCAGTGTTCCTGTCTCGTCCATGCCATGTGGCCAAGCCATCCAGGTATTTTCCTCTCGGTCTTCCTCTTGGTCTGTTCCCTTCGATCTTGCCAGCTGTCACTAAGTTCTCCAGTCCATTTCTTCTCATAACATGTCCAAAAATTTTTGACTCTCTACGTCTAATTTCTCTAATCAATCTACGATTCTCATTTGTCTCTTGTAGTACTTGGTCATTGGTTTTTCTATCTGTCCATGGTATTCTTTGCATTTTCCTCAGAAACCACATTTCTGCAGCCATCAGATGTTTTTCAGCTTGACTGCACATTGTCCAAGTTTCACATCCATACAAAAGAACAGGCTCTATGTATCCCCTCAACACTCTTTTTCTCGTTTCAATTGACATCATTTTATTGGTCAGAATGTTTTTCATCTTGCTAAAGGCTACTTTCGCAATGGCGATTCTTGTTCTAATCTCTTCAAGGCATCTGCCATCAGATGTTATGACTGTTCCGAGATAATTGAACCGATTCACTTGTTGAAGAATATTCCCATTTACTTGTATATTACATTGTGGTACTTCGTTCTTCCTAGTGACGACCATAACCTGTGTCTTCCTACAATTTAATTCCAACCCCAGCTGCTCACTGTGTACAACAACAGCGTCTACTAATTGTTGCAGATCCTGTGCATTGTCTGCAATCAATACTGTATCATCTGCATATCTAATGTTATTTATGTTTCGTCCTCCAATGCTGATTCCATTTAGGTCTTCTACATTTCTGAAAATATTTTCACTGTATAGGGAAAAAAGATCTGGAGACATTACACATCCCTGCCTAACACCTCTCTTAATAGGTTGATATTGTCCTACTTCATTATCAATCCTTATGGCAGCTTGTTGTTTCCAATATATGTTTTTTATAAGTCTAATGTCTTTCCCATCAATTTGTAGATCTGCAAGCATATCCACAATGTTGACATGTCTAACTCTATCAAAAGCCTTTGTGTAGTCAATAAAGCAAAGATGTATATCCTTGTTTACTTCTAAAGCACGTTCAATAACTGTTCGCAGCATATACACAGCATTTACTGTACCCTTTCCTTCTACAAACCCACATTGTTCTTCCCCTATTTCAGGTTGTATTTTCTTCCTCACTCTTTGCATGATAATTCGTAACAAAATCTTTGTGATGTGACTCATTATACTAATTGTTCTATGTTGATCACATTCTAAGGTTCCTGATTTCTTTGGGATTGCAATAAATACAGAATTACATAATTCAGAAGGTATATCTCCAGTATCATATAATGTGTTCAGCAGTCTAGTGACTTGCTCTAGTCCAAATTCTTCTAAAGCTTTAATCATTTCTGTTGTGATGTTATCTGCACCGGGGGCCTTGCCAGCTTTCATATGCTTAAGAACATTTTGAACCTCCATCTTTAAAATTGCTGGTCCTTCATTATTAAATCTAATAGCATACTGTTCCTCTCTGTTATCATTATACAGGTCTTTCACATAATCTGTCCATACATGTAGAATCTGATCTTTTTCTATTATGATTTTGCCATCTTTAGTTTTTAGACAGCCTGTTGATGTACTTGTTCTTTTATTAGTAAGTTCCTGAATTCTTTTGTGCACTAATTTGGTATTTTGACTGTTGTGTTGTTTTTCAATTTCTAAGCACTTTTCCTCAAGCCATGATTCTTTTGCCTTCCTACATAATATTCTGACTTGTCTGTGAATTTCTTCATATTTGGCAGGATTATTTTTGTTGAGTCTTCTTGTTTCCATTAAGTGTAAAATTTCCTCAGTCATCCATTTCTTACGACCCACCTTCTTTAATTTTGGAATAGTTGTTTCTGCAGCCACATTGATTGAATTCTTTAACATTTCCCATTGATCATCCACATCCTGGAATAGGATCTCTAGATCAGACAATATTTCAAATCTGTTCTGTACTTCTATGTTGAATTTGTTTTGTATTTCCTTGTCATTACTCAATGTACACAAGTCATATTTAGTGTTTCCTGTTATATACTTGACTTTCTTCAACTTTATCCTCAATGTTCCTGTGAGTAATCTGTGGTCACTATAACAATCAGCACTGGGAACTGTTTTTGCTACTGTTAGCGTGTTTCTAAATCTTCTGCTAATGAGAATGTAGTCAATCTGGTTTCTAATCCTGCTATCAGGACTCCTCCAGGTCCATAATCTTCTAGAGTGTTGCTTGAACCAGGTGTTTCCTACAATCATTTCCTGTTCTTTTGCCCACTCTACTAGTCTGTATCCTCTTTCATTTCTCTCTCCTAAACCATAGTTGCCTATTGTGTATCTATCCCCTTGATTTCCTACTTTTGCATTGAAGTCCCCTATTATGATGTTTATTTCTGAATTTTTACATTTCTTTAAGGCAGACTCTATGTCATTATAAAATTCATCTACACTATCTTCACTGGACTCTCCTGTTGGGGCATATACTTGAATAACATTTATGTTAAAAGGTCTGCCACTCAATTTAACTAGTAGAACTCTGTCCGACACGGCCCAATATCCCTGAACAGACGTTGATGTTTTCCGGTCCAAAATTATTGCCACTCCCTATGTCGATCTTCACCTCCAAAATAAATAATCTTAACATCTTTATGCATCTTGATGCCTGCTCCTGTCCATCTCGTTTCGCACATACCTAATATATTAATTTTTTCTCTTTGAATTTCTTGTGTTATGTTCTCTAATTTTCCGTCGTTGTTTAACGTCCTAACGTTCCATGTTCCTAATTTTAATGTCTCTGTCCTTGTCTTGCGATGATCAGTCTTTAAGCGAATCATAATAAACTAGGCACTTTCAAAGAGGTAGTTTGCCGTTGCTTTCCTCTATGGAAGTACCATGCTGGCTGGATGACCGCAACCATTGTCTCTCGAAAGAGATCCTCTGCTTGCCGTCGCGAAACTCGAGACCATAACCAACAAATATCTGTCGGCTGCCCTCAAAATTTCATCCACCACCTGCCTTCTGTGGCTTCTTTTGAATACTTCCAATAAACGAACACGAAATAACATCACATAATCCAAAGGAAAAACACTATCCACACGAATTCCACGGGAATTTCCATAGGAAATCCACAGAAAAACACTGAACAGCGTCTCCCCTAAGAACAACGAGTCATCGTGTCGCCATTATACCGGAAGTGTGATCTCAGTTCAGAAATATTTCATTTGATTAGTGTGATCTCAGTTCACAAATATTTCATCAGATTAGTATGATCTCACTCAAGCCTGGGGGGTGATCCTAGGGCACGGAAATAAACTTTCACATTTAACCTTTATTTGTTAAAAACTATCTACAACTGGATTTAGTTCTGGCACAAATGGATGAAAATATGTGATTAATTTGATGTTTATGAAAATGATTGTGAATAACATGATGATTTCTAAATGCCGTTGTTGGATTTTCAGCTGCAGTCAAACCTGGATGCTAATGCCAAGATTTTCCAGCAGAATGTAGAGAATATAGAGAAGCGGCTGAAGGCATTGGGCCAGTCCTGAGATGGTTGGCTGAGCTTGGCAATTATTATCTGGCTTTGTAGTGTTTTTGGGTCATGAATTTTGGGCTGTGGTCCCAGGCTGTGATGTCCTGGCTTTCATTTGTTTCCTTTAAATATTTGTTTTGTGAACACGTAACCCAGGATTTGGGTCTTCTAATGTAAAATGACAATCTTCTGCGTAAGAAGTTGTTTTTTTTTTTCCCAAGGCTTTTACCTTGCTACCTTATGATTTAGTGTTGTTGTTTCTCATTGTTTGTGAGTCTGGTCTACCAATTATATATTATTTCATTGAGTCATTCACTCCTTTATTCATTCATTCTTGTTCATTCTTCATATGTCCATCTGTTCATTGATTCATCCAGTGTTTAATTAATTTATTCATTCATCCATTTATTTGTTCGGTAATAATCTGTCCATGTCAACCTTGCAGTATAACAAATTCTTCCATGTTAGATAATGCTTGTACGGATAAGAAGTGATAAGATTTAGCATATATTAGGTCATATAATTTTGAGGATGGGGTGACTAGTTTCCTTTTGTCCTGCATTTTTCTTTTCCTTAGAAATCTAATACCCATTTTGTGAAGTTTGGTCAACCCAAGAACATTGTGTGTAACAACCTGTTGAACCTTATTTTTGGTAAAAATCTAAACTTTCATTTTATTTTTGCATAATTACATACTCTGTTCTAATTTGTGTGTGTGTGTGTGTGTGTGTGTGTGTGTGTGTGTTTGTGTGTTCGCTTACTATGAACTCAAGTATAGTCCACTGGACTGATCTTTTGTGTGAGGATTAGCTTTCCCTATTACCAGTGTCCCTTGATATCAGTTGAACCCACTCTGACAAGGTTCCAAGATATTTGTAATTTAATCCCCAAATCTAGGACGAGAAGTCAATATTTTAGTGCAACTAACCCACTACCTTGGTATCAGCACACCAGAAGTTTAAGAGTGAATGCTTTTATCAATTCGGCTATGATGACCTCCTTTTCATTAGTTAAACCTAGACCAATGGAAAACTTGACGACACTCATGCGAATAAAGTCCTTTGAGTCTCATGTTTGTTATTAGGCATGGGAGCCAGTGTGACAGAGTGGGTAGTGTGCCTGCCTATCAAGACAGTGGTTCATGTTCATCCTCCGCCAATGACAGCCTGAAGTTTTCCTTTGACTCTGGAGTTCATCCTGACTAATAATAGGAGTCTCTTAAACTTCTGGTGGGCTGATGTTGAGGTAGCGGGTTAAACTCCCTATTTTGGTCAATTGGAGTGAGACAGAAATGTGTGCTCTCTCCTCTGCTATTTAATATCTACATGAACAGAATATCCAAGGAAGCAAGCCTTGACAGAACAGATTCAGAAAATTTAGAACTTTACGTCAGATGAAACTGATGCACAGGAAATAAATGAACTTCTATTTGCAGACGATCAGAGCCTGTTTTATAGTGGTGAGAGCAGACTGCAAAATCATATTAATAATCTGAGTTCAACATGCAGCAGATACAATACGAGTATAAATACATCCGAAACCGAAGTAAGGCAAGTTAGCAGATCTCCTGGTCCACTAATTATACAGATAAATATCACAACTCTGAAACACATTAAATGATTGATTGATTGATTGATCTAGGAACCGACATCACAGCATTCGGGACATTCCCATAAGCGCTCCGTCTCCATCCTCAGCAGCCAGCGAAGAGTTCCAACACTAATAGTTCCAGTAGCAATCTGATTATATGTCCGTCTCGCCTTTCCTCCGAGCGCCGAGCGTCGGCCAGAACCCCTCGTCACACCACGTTGTCTCATTCTTACCAGACCATGGTGCTCCATCTGCTCCTCCGAGGTGTACACGTGCTCCCACAAGGCCGCAACCACGTCTGCCTTGTCCTGCATCAATACTCCACCAAATTTTGCCGAGCCAGCCAATCTGTCCGCCTGTTCATTCCCCAGCACACCGGCATGCCCAGGAGAAAAGATCCAGGTGATGCTTACTACCCGTGACCTCCGAAGCGAAGCAAGCCACTCTGCACGAAGCCTACCTGTTCTCACCCTTCTCAGCATGCTTTCTGAGTCAGTTACAATCACAATGTGTGTATGTATCGTGTTTTCTATCCAGCGGAAAGCTGCACTGACCGCCTCCACCTCCATTCTTAAGCTAGATGTAGTGTTATCATACGCCAGGCTCTCCTGCACCAAACGCCGACCATTAGTTTTTGCCAAGAACCCCCAGGCACTTCTCCTACCTCTCAACACTGACCCATCCGTGTAGATAATCACATCACCCGGGCGAGAATTTTCATGAATTAGTTGCTGAATTTCCACTTCCGTGGCCCACATTAAAGAATTCAAATATCTTGGAAGTATGATCACAGAAGATGGCAGATTGGACAGAGAAATCAAAATAAGATGTCAAAAAGCAGGTGCACTTGCATATCAACTATCACCCTTACTGAAACACAATATACCCATGTACACAAAACAACAGATAATAAACAGCATATTCACACCAACCCTATGCTACGAATCTCAAACTTTGACATTATCCTAATCACACTTTTACAAAATCAACACCTGTGAGATGAGATGCATGAGGAGAGCTGCCAACTTAACAATCCAAGACTAAGAAATGTTATCAGACAGACAGTGGGATCAACACCTTGTGCCACATTTATTTAAAGACATACAATCAAGTATTTTGGCCATGGCGTCAACTACCATTACTGGCCTTACATCAAAGATCATCTGCGACGAGAGCAAGAGAATGCCTGAGAAGAAAATGGATTGACAACATCAAAGACATTGTACAATCACACAGAACGACACTATCCAGTGCCACCCATCGGGCGCTAGAGCGCCAATTATTCTTCCCCACAACGCTTGATGGCAGAAGTGGAAGATGATGATGACGATGGACTAAAATGTTGACTTCTCATCCTTGACATGGGGACATAAATTATAAGTACCTTAGAAATCAGAATGGGTTCATTTGATGGTGAGGGACACTGATAACAGGGAAAGCTAATCCACACACAAAAATAAGTTCATTGCACTAGAAGTAACAGCAGGTGTATGGACCACGCTTGAGTTCAAAGCTAGCAAGCTCACAACAAACAAGGAAACATGAGTATCAAGTATGTTTCTGCTTTGTCTTGGAATTGTCTCGGAAGGACAGGTGGTGAGGAAGGGAACAGGGCACCACACTTCATGACTGTATGGCCTAGTATCTGTCAGGTCACTGCCATGACTGTTTTAACATTAGAAATGCTGACACTCATCCATATTATGTTCATTTAAGCAATTCTCATGATATTTTAAAATTAGAAATGCTGACACTCATCCATATTATGTTCATTTAAGCAATTCTCATGATATTAATTTGCAGTTTATTAGGTAAAGCCCAGTGTCTGCTTCATTTATGTGTGGGTGATGTGTGTATGTTTGTATGCATGGATGTGTTTGTTTTGTTAATATGATCTAGTGAGCAGGCTAGATTGTGTGAAAATGTGTGTATGAGTAGAGAAAGAGAGATCTGGTTTAATCACGCACATTGTTCTTGTTCTGTCTATCTCTCAGTGATCAGAGGCTGCCAACCAACTCACGCTAAGTCATTCTGGAGTTTGCTTTCTCCTGCGACTCCATGTCCACGCCAGATAGTTCATCTCTGCCTATAATTCTCTTCTCTGTATGTTTTTAATTCTTCCTCTATTTATTTTGCCCTTGTGGTTCCAGGTAACGAACTTATGGCTTATACTATTAACAGGTTTTCTTAACGTATGTTCCAACCACGGCAACATGTTTTTCTCTGATGTCGATTCGCAGGAATTTGTTTAGTTCTCTCCATAAGCTTTGCAAACCATTTTAGTCCCATTTTTTTCAGGTACCAGGTTTTAGTTTCTTTAGTAATTCTTTTAGTTGTTCTTCTCTGATTTTTCCTACAAGTGCATTTCTGATCCATGCAGCAGTACTAATTTAGCATGACAGCTAATTATTCTAACTTTGGGACTAGATTTAATTTCTTTTGACGTCCGCAATGTTCCCAATGCCAAGAAAGCTGTTCGTACTTGTCTTTTGTATTCCTGTTTTAACATCTCCATCTATTACCACACCTTTGTCTATACGTGTCTAAATATCTGTATGATTCCACCGCTTGAAGTGAGGTTTCACCAAGGGATATCGGGTTATCATTTGTTGGATTTATTCTCATTATCTTTGTCTCTTACCTATGAATATTTAGACCTCATTATTGTGACCTTCCATCAAGTGTATTTAATTGATCTTACATCTGATCACTCACATTACAATCAGAACAAAATATGAATATATAGGAGGACACTTTGATGACAGATCTGTTTGTCTTCTATAGGCGTACAACACAGGATTTGGCTTCGCAGTTTTAAGTTAAACAATGTTATTTTCATGTGGAGTAAAATTTATATAACTCTGTGTTTCGTCCTGGTGCCTTGGAAACACCTCTGCGTCCCTTGATTGACAATAATTGTGGACGAAGAAGCCAAATTTTCCCTCAATGTTTTTGATATTATTTAAAACTTTATTTTGCAATGGAATGTAATTTTCATTTAAGTTTTCTTTAATTCTTATGGAAATTATTTCATTTTGTGTCATAATTTTGAAATATTTTTTATACAGTCAGCTGATGCTATTTTTTCATGATAAATTTATGTGGTTTTTATTGTCTGCATCAAAGTCATCCTCCGTTGAAATTTTTCAAGATGTGACATTTTTGTTTCAAATCCAGAACACATTAAATTGATCACAAACTTTATAAATGCAATGATTGGTTGAAAGGATTAACCCTGTTTCATGTCACAATGCTAGAATGTAATGCAGAGTTACTGTTCTTGAAGTGTGCATTTTCATAATCGTAAATCTAGTCAAAGATATTTAAATTACCATATATACCAGTATACTGTGGGGATTGTGTTGCAGAAGGCTAATAGACTACAATGGCTGGGGTATATAGAAAGAATGGAAAATAACAGGGAAACAAAACTCGCTTACACTCAGGAAATAAATGACCGTAGACCCCAAGGTAGACCAAGAAGATGGTGGAAAGATAATATATATACAGACCTACAAGCACTTGGAATCAACGACTGGCAAGAGAAGGTCAACCAGAGAGACAAATGGAGACGGATTGTATCTGCAGCAAAGAACCTCAATGGCTCGGAACGCTGAAGAGAAGAAGAAGATATACCAGTATATGCAGTGACCAATGCTGAACAAGAGTTCCAAATATTCACTCCCCATTCCATGTGTTTAGCTCATATTTTCCCCAGCTTCTAAACTTACAAAGCAATAGAAACTTTGGGAAAACTCCAGGTCAACAGGACAATGTGCACAGATGATTCAGAATTGCCTAGAAATTGGCGTTACATTAATTCTCTGAAAAGTAATATCATTTTAGATTAAGAAAATCAAAGATCAGACCTCAATTCTGAACAACCATTCTTATTTTCTGTATTAAATTTTCATTGGGTACATAGTTTAATATGAATTTGTTTCCACAATACAAAAGAAGTCGAGGAAAGTCACGGTGGTTGGCGGGTTATTGACCACATCACCCGTGGAGAGCCGATTGGTCTATAAAGTGTAAGGCTAGCACCATATACCCGACATGCTGCATGGCATGAACAAGGGGTTCTTTACCTGACTTTACCTCTCGTTACTTTTATTTTACCTCACCTCTCTTCACTTTTACTTTACCATTCCTTTCTTTATTTTTACCTTATCTTACCTCTGTTTACCACACCTCTCATCACTGTTACTTTACCATACCTCTATTCACTGTTACTTTACCTTAGCTCTCTTCACTTTTACGTTACCTTAGCTCTCATCACTTTTACATTACCTTAGCTCTCTGTACTTTTACATTAAGTTAGCT
This sequence comes from Cepaea nemoralis, assembly GCA_014155875.1. Taxonomy (NCBI): domain Eukaryota; kingdom Metazoa; phylum Mollusca; class Gastropoda; order Stylommatophora; family Helicidae; genus Cepaea; species Cepaea nemoralis. Next base: position 25,291 of record JACEFZ010020290.1, read on the forward strand.
CTCTTCACTTTTACTTTACCTTAGCTCTCTGTACTTTTACATTACCTTAGCTCTCTTCACTTTTACATTACGTTAGCTCTCTTCACTTTTACATTAAGTTAGCTCTCTTCACTTTTACTTTACCTTAGCTCTCTTCACTTTTACTTTACCTTAGCTCTCTTTACTATTACTTTACCTTAGCTCTCTTCACTTTTACATTACCTTAGCTCTCTTCACGTTTACTTTACCTTAGCTCTCTTCACTTTACTTTACCTTAGCTCTCTTCACTTTTACTTTAGCTTAGCTCTCTTCACTTTTATTTTACCTTACCTCTCTTCACTTTTACTTTACCTTAGCTCTCTTCACATTTACTTTACCTTAGCTCTCTTCACTTTACTTTACCTTAGCTCTCTTTACTATTACTTTACCTTAGCTCTCTTTACTATTACTTTACCTTAGCTCTCTTCACTTTTACTTTACCTTAGCTCTCTTCATGTTTACTTTACCTTAGCTCTCTTCACTTTACTTTACATTAGCTCTCTTCACTTTTACTTTACCTTAGCTCTCTTCATGTTTACTTTACCTTAGCTCTCTTCACTTTACTTTACCTTAGCTCTCTTCACTTTTACTTTACCTTAGCTCTCTTCACTTTTACTTTACCTTAGCTCTCTTTACTATTACTTTACCTTAGCTCTCTTCACTTTTACATTACATTAGCTCTCTTCACTTTGACTTTACCTTAGTTCTCTTCACCTTTACTTTACCTTACCTCTCTTCACTTTTACATTACCTTAGCTCTCTTCACTTTTACTTTACCTTAGCTCTCTTCACTTTTACTTTACCTTAGCTCTCTTCACTTTTACTTTACCTTACCTCTCTTCACTTTTACATTACCTTAGCTCTCTTCACTATTACTTTACCTTAGCTCTCTTCACTTTTAAATTACCTTAGCTCTCTTCACTTTTACTTTACCTTAGCTCTCTTCACTTTACATTACCTTAGCTCTCTTCACTTTTACTTTACCTTAGCTCTCTTCACTTTTACTTTACCTTAGCTCTCTTCACTTTTACTTTACCTTACCTCTCTTCACTTTTACATTACCTTAGCTCTCTTCACTATTACTTTACCTTAGCTCTCTTCACTTTTAAATTACCTTAGCTCTCTTCACTTTTACTTTACCTTAGCTCTCTTCACTTTTAAATGACTGTCATGGTCTTATATGACATGTGTAAGGAAGAATGTAAGTGCCGGTATGTAAGCGAGAGTCAGTGTAAGCATGACTGAGGTAAAGGGCAGTAAGAGACGCCACGGCTTGGCTAGTGGACGGTCAGGCAAGAATCCCGTGAACAGAGCCACGTGATGTGGGAAGGTCAACCAGGAGAGAGGCATTGTGTGTGAGGCAGCGAATAGAGACGGACGTGTGGAGATCTAGAGAACAGCGCCATCTATGTCTTCTGTACGAGGGGCTGGTCATGTCTGTTTTGGAGTATGCAATGGCAATCCTGACTGTCAGCCATAAGCAGATAGAAAGGATGGAAAGGATACAGAATGAAGCTATGCGCATTATTCTTGGATGTACAAGAGATACAGCATGCAGGGCGATGCGCTACCTTCTTGATTTTCCAACCATTGATGAGAGAATGCAAGTTTGCAGGGCACGTGCCTACCTCAGAATTAACGCAAACACACAGCATCCACTGCATAGTGAAATTAGGAAGGTGAAGGGCAGCAGGTTAAAAAGAGGACGGTCGTGGATGGGTCAAGCCGAGGACATTCTTCAACAGGTGTGTTCACTTGAGGACTTAGAACCTGGCGAGGAGTGGGTGCAAGTGCCAACAGACTTCTGCACATCCTTTTCAGTTTGCATCCAACTAGATAGAAAATGCAGACAAGAAAATCCGGCTGCTGTTGAGGCTGAAGTACAAGCGTTGATTTTCGAGAATTCGCTAGACAGTGACGCGGTCATCTACACAGATGGGTCGGTCGTCCGACATGTGAGAAGCTCATGGGCCTTTACAGCTCGGGCCGGAGGGAGAATTGTGAAGGAGGACTCTGGTGCTTTCACTGAAACCACAAGTAGCCTGACCATGGAAGTCATGGCAGTAAGTAAAGCAATAACATGGCTCGAGACACAGACATTCACTAGGGCTTGTTTCCTTAGCGACTCAATGAACATGATCAAGAGGATAGAGGAGGGGTCGATCCGAAGAGAATGGTTGCTGCCTCTGAAGCGGTCTCGGCTGGCAAAGATTAGTTTCATCTTCGTGCCAGGGCATGCGGGAGTACAAGGAAATGAGCGGGCTGACAAGCTCGCAGGTGAGGCTACTGTTGAGGGCGGACGCGCCATGGACCAGGCTGACATTCTGAATGCTCTACGAGAAGTGAGACTTTTGCAAGAACCAAGTGATGACTGTGAATCTACAACAATGGCCAGACTGCGAGAGCAGCAAATTAAAAGAGGGGTGGCCAAACAAGAACACTACGCAGGAAGCCAAAGAAGATTGATAAACCAACACAGGACTGGCGTCGTTAGCCGCTACACGCTGCGGGATTTGCTGAGGAGGGGATCCGAGCACTTATGGACTGAATGGTCCGATGTGCAACGAGGATGATCTGTCGACTAACTAACTAACTAGAACGCTAGAACGATAGAACGATAGTGGTTGTGACGGATATATGGAGATGAACGTTGTGTAGTGATATTCGAGGAATGTACTAACTGTGATATGTGCGGGATGATGTGAAGTTGTGATTGTGAATGATCATGCGGGCGACAGTGTAAAGATCGCCATTGTGAGCTAGCGCGTGGCTGTTAGTGGTGAACGATTGTTTGAGCGTGAAGTGCGACTATGTTGTCAGCCTGTAATATATATTGTAATAAATGATTGTTCAGGAGATAGCTCCTGCCAGTTTCCGATTGCATTCCTGTGTTATTAGTAAATGTGTTGTAGATGTTGTAATTTGCCTGTCAAAGTCCAGCGAGCCAGACAGAGCTACTAAGTAGGACTCTGACAGGTATAATGGTGTCAGAAGTACACATGAACCACATGCTCATGTAGAACGCACAAAAGAACGCTACTTTTGTGAAGAAGAAGAAGGCCTATTGCAGAATATATATAAGAAATTGTAAATTAAAAATGGGTCAATAGAGTCAGAACGAAAATAACATCATTTCTTTCCACAGCAGGTTTCAATTCTACAAAGCGACCGACGTAACCAGACCAGGTCAGCGGTAACCAACACGAGAATCACGTTCCTGTACATCAAGCGTTCGAGTAGTCAGCAGAGAAAGATAAGTTGATTAATTTTGATTGCTAATTACCCAAATCTGCATTCTTTGATTTTTGTATAAAGACCATCATTAGTGGATTTAGATATTAATTAACAGAAAATGTCAGTGTCACAGGAGGAATGCCTATCATACTTTTGGGGCATAACTCATTACATGAAGGTGCGAAAATGTTTCGAAAGTACACGGGCACATGATAAAGCAAAGTGTAATATAAACCATAACTTCATGCATGAGTGGACACAGAATTTTGAAAAGAAAATGCAAGAATACAACATCGCACCAATGCATTGGGGTAAATGGTACAGAGCACACTTACCAATAAAACACAAAAGACTTGAAGAGATCATACCAGAGATGAATAGTGAAGACTATGAATATGGGAAAACAAGGATATTAAAACACTATCTAACCTCTTTCGAGACTCTAAAAGTAGAAATACAAAATGTGAAACCAGGCACAGACAAGTCATTTACCCAGTATATAAATGAATTAGAAGAATCTTTCAGAAAACTAATAATGGTAATTAAACATTCAGACAACAATCAAGGAGTCATAAATTTCTTGCTAATAGAAAAACTAAAAGCAACACTACCAGCCGAATGCGGAAAATATTTAGAAGAACACAAAACATAACCTATCAAAAACTTACTAGAAAAATGCCGCGAATACTACAACCAAAGTATAAACCTGGTTAAGAACACTCAACAGAAAAATACTGTGAAAGCAACGGCATCTGCAGCCACAGATTGTCAAAACAAACCATAGAAAACAAAACCAGTACTGTGCAAACATTGTAGCACTCCACATACAGAAAATGGAATATGCGATAAGAATCCCACTTATCAAGAATACCTAAATACTATAATAGCACAAAAACTGGGGAAGGTAAATCAAAGGAAATATAGAACAAAATGTCACTTTTGCCTTGCTTATGGCCACAGATGTTTTGAATGTGAAGGTGTAAAAAGAATACAGATAGCAAAAGCAAATGCAGCCATAAACATTACAACAGACAGTTCAGCAAAGAACTTAGAAAAAGTGAACATCACAGAGATGAAAACAAGAACAAACACTGCAAATTCAGAACAGACTGAGTTTTACCCATCAGACTTTGTACCATATTTCAATAATGTTGTTAACATCACGCAACCTCATTCCTTATGTAAAGAGGTCAATACTCAACAAGAAGGTGAGGAAATGAACAAAACCTCAAGACTGTCGTTAGGAAAACTAACATTCCATGAAGGTTACATCAATGACACAGTATGCACATGTGTACGCGACACAGGGTCCTGTCTTATTGGTCTTCGGAAGACCTTAGCTGATCCTAAAGACTACCTAGATGAGTACATCTATTGCAGAACTGTTTCAGGGACATTAGAGAAATATCCTATGGCATGGGCAAATATAAAATCACCTTTCCTATCAGGCAGAGTAACTTGTGCTTTATTAGACAATCCATGTTGTGATTTATTAATTGGAAATGTATTAAATGTGACAGACTATACAGAGTCCAAAGCTCACACAAGGCAAAAAGTTAACACCACAACAAGTACTGCCTTAACTACCCCACTCATCATACAACATCATGATGAACAGACCAAGGTACCACACCATACCAACTTGATTACCATCTCAGGACAAGAAGAAACAGAAAATGGTGTGTATCAGCACAAAGGAAAAGGTGCAGAAAACAAACAGTCCACAACAGCGAGGAAAGATCACAAATCATCATGGTATATACTATACCTCCTGTACTCCCTGTTAACTACACACATAACCAAGTGCACACAGTGGATGGTTATACTTGCACTACTCATTGTAAATACAAAACAAATGTCTTTACAGACAGTTTTATTTCCACATTATCATGACGCAACACAGATGATATTACTCATGACAACCCAGCTAACTTTGTTACTTATATCATTACTGTTGAACCAAATTGTGTTATTGCCACTCATAAACTCTATGTTAAATCAACTCAGACACATACCTATGCTGAACAATGTAAATCATCAGTCGGTGGAATTACTGACAAAAATCAGCAACAAATTACCCTACATATTTTGGAAAATATACACAAATTGCAGAAGATCATACAAACATGCACGATTACATTTCAAAACTATACATGGTGTATTATTATTGTTTGAACTATTGAATGTATACACACATGTACGAGTGCAGGTTTGGAGATAGCACTCAAAATGATCTCAACATGAAATTTGAACATCCCCACCCTTTCGGAAAATTTTAACCGTAACCCACTTTATATCCTTAGATCCAGTAACTCCAGAGTTGCCTTGTCTGCTGTACGACTCCAGCGCTATGATACTAGCACACGTCATTGTATAGACCAGCATGAAAGGTCCTTCATCGTGAAACGTGTCACCAGCATAACAGTAAGACTCAACATGTGATTTCAGGTATCAAATAGTAAGATATACCCATATTGACTTTGTTTGCCAACGAGTATCTACAGAATTCACCTTTTGAAATCGACGAACAACGACGACAGCTTTACAAGTACAGACACTCATTTCTGGTGATCAGTTTAATGAACCAGAGGCCAACCTACAAACTATGGCAAAGACAGTCACAGACAGACGCACCATGGCCACACTAAAAATTAAGGCCACTGAACTTAATTTGTGTTTTATACGTGTGAATTCCAGCAGTTTTACAGAACAAACTTACAAATTGTCCAAACTGGGTGGGAAGTGTTAATAACTATACAGAAGGAAAGACAATATCAAAATATACAGAAGTCAACAATTATATGAGAAAGAAGAAATGCCAAACATTCCAGCACCACAGTGAACATTGAACACGAGTGATGTAATTCCGTGTGCATAACTTCCACAGGACAAGAACGGTATCCTATGTGTGCATAAAGGCATCGATGATGTATATTTTATTGTATATGTGTTAACTGTATGACATCCAATGTCTAATTTTATTATTATAATACTTTGTATTGTGATAATGTGATATGTACATATGAGCGTAAGTATAGTGGCAAATAGAATAAGTTGTAATGCTGAGAATCAACGCCTGGCAATCCCAGTGCGCGATTGTTACCAAACTTGCCTTCGCGTATGCTGGATAGCCCGACGAATGACGCTTAGCAATAGTGATATAGAAGTAACATCAGAAGATGGTAACCAGAAGAAATATACCAACAGGGTGATGCCAACCAAAGAGATTAATAACAACTCTCCATAACAATAAACGAGGTGTGCTCAAAAAAGGGAAACAACTCATGGTCCGACATAAGATGAGGTAAGGGGGACTATAACATACATGAAGTATATTCGAACTATGACCACAACATTGACATAGCGTGCTCATAAAGAATCGAGTAGTGTGCATTAAATAGAGACGAGGGTAACCACGTCTGAATAGAGAGAAAATTTAAGAATGCTGTAAGAGGAAGTTGTAGCCTTATTTGAGACGTAAACCAATGGAGAATCCTTAAACCAGCATAGCCACAATAACTATGAGATGAGAATGCACAGACAATCGATTGAGAATTATGAACAGAATGTAATGTCACGGAGTGGTGGTTGAATAATATAACGAGGTGTGACAAGTAGACCCAACCAGAACATTTGTCGGACCACGACAAAACCTTGAGAGAAAACCTCAATACTGAAAAAGAGAGAACGATGTTTGAAGTTAATCTCGGAAAAGATCAGAGCAAAAAGGGACGCAAGCATATACTTATGATCATATAATCCCCTGACAAGGTTAGAAAGATGTACCAAGAGTAACAACAGCAGAATGTGTCACATGTCTAAGAGTAAGTGCCACATTGGTTGTGCGGGGGGAGAATGTCATGGTCTTATATGACATGTGTAAGGAAGAATGTAAGTGCCGGTATGTAAGCGAGAGTCAGTGTAAGCATGACTGAGGTAAAGGGCAGTAAGAGACGCCACGGCTTGGCTAGTGGACGGTCAGGCAAGAATCCCGTGAACAGAGACACGTGATGTGGGAAGGTCAACCAGGAGAGAGGCATTGTGTGTGAGGCAGCGAATAGAGACGGACGTGTGGAGATCTAGAGAACGCTAGAACGATAGAACGATAGTGGTTGTGACGGATATATGGAGATGAACGTTGTGTAGTGATATTCGAGGAATGTACTAACTGTGATATGTGCGGGATGATGTGAAGTTGTGATTGTGAATGATCATGCGGGCGACAGTGTAAAGATCGCCATTGTGAGCTAGCGCGTGGCTGTTAGTGGTGAACGATTGTTTGAGCGTGAAGTGCGACTATGTTGTCAGCCTGTAATATATATTGTAATAAATGATTGTTCAGGAGATAGCTCCTGCCAGTTTCCGATTGCATTCCTGTGTTATTAGTAAATGTGTTGTAGATGTTGTAATTTGCCTGTCAAAGTCCAGCGAGCCAGACAGAGCTACTAAGTAGGACTCTGACATGACCTTAGCTCTCTTAACTTTTACTTTACCTTAGCTCTCTGTACTTTTACTTTACCTTAGCTCTCTGTACTTTTACTTTACCTTAGCTCTATTTACTTTTACTTTATCTTATCTCTCGTTATCTTACTTTACCATATCTCTGTTCACTTTTACTTGACCATACCTCTCTTCACGTTTACTTTATCTTACCTCTTTTCATTTTTACTTTACCTTACCTCTCTTTACTTTACTACATTTCTCTTTACTTTACAGACCCTCTCTTTACTTTTACTTTACCGTACCTCTCTACTTTTACTGTTCCTGGCCTCTCTTTATTTTTACTGTTTTTTTTTAAATGTTGCATATTCCTTACAGGATGTTGCAATCAACACCAGCATCTTTCAGCTGCTGTTGATGTCTAGGCAAGGTTACACTCAGTAGTTTTTACCTCTTTATAACGGCCTCATGTTTCAGACCTAATACTGACAGAGTTCTTTTGTTTCAAATTGTATTAATTGTAATGACAATTAATTTCCGCCATTGGCTATATTTATTTGGCTGTAAACATGATGTAAACTGGATCTTATGATTATCCACCAGTGAAGTCATGTGTGTTGTATATTTGTTTTTAGTTCATGTGCACATTTTGACCCCAACTTTGTTCTGAAAGATATTAATATTATATTGACTCGAGTAGTTTGTATCAGTGTTGTTTATCAGTATCCCTGTTGGTGTTCGGTGGAAGTCTGTTGACAGTGATTGATTAATTGATTGATTTAGGAATCAACATCACAGCATTCGGGGCATTCCCATAAGCGCTCCGTCCCCATCCTCAGCAGCCAGCGAAGAGTTCCAACACTAATAGTACCAGTAGCAATCTGATTATATGTGCGTCTCGCCTTTCCTCTAAGAGTCGAGCATAGGCCAGATCCCCTCGTCACTCCATGAATGCTGTCGCATTCTTGCCAGACCATGATAATTCATTTGCTCCTCCGAGGTGTTGTTGACAGTGAAATACTAAGAACCAATGAATGAAACATTACCACACCTGGTCTGATCCAAGCCAGTCTCTATGTTACGTGCTCAAGCATTGGCTGGTTACATCCTACTATGCCTGTCCACGGATGTGAAGTTCCCATGCCGGTCTTTATGGGATTGGAGAGGGTCAGGAGTGCAGCTCATCAAGCCCCTGTGGAGACACTAATTTAGCATACATTTTTAGAAGTCTCTACATCAGATTTATTACGACAGCTGCAAGCCCTTTTAAAGGCTCACACCTGAATACCAATGTGTTGGACCTGAGAGTAAACATAGTCTTCTAGAGAATGTATAGACAGAGAGCCAGCCAGCCAGTAAATGTAACCTTATATGTTCCTTGAAGATTTACTTAAGGCTGTGTCAGTACTTGTTTAATTGTAACATTGTCCCCTTGAGGTTGGTTGGTTGATTGTCATGTTGGTTTCTTGTGATGGTTGGTTGGTTGTGTTGGTTGGTCTGTTGTGATGGTTGGTCTGTTGTGATGATTGGTTGGTTGGCTGGTTGTGATGATTGGCTTGTTGCAGTGGTTGGTTGGTTGAAATTGTTGGTTGATTGTGATGGTTGGTTTGTTGCCATGGTTGGTTGGTTGGTTGTGATGGTTGGTTGGTTTGTTGTAATGGTTGGTTGATTGCAATGGTTGGTTTGTTGCAATGGTTGGTTGGCTGCGATGGTTGGTTGGCTGCGATAGTTGGTTGGTTGGCTGCAATGGTTTGTTGGTTGTGTATACAATGGAAGACTGGAGTCGTTACTTGGTGTTAAGATATTCTGAACATTGACTTGGGCTTGATCCATCATTTGGTACAGGCACTTGTCTCCTGACCTGGTACCACAGTTCCATCTGCACGTGGATTATGTTGCAGATGTCTCTGTTCCCTTCTCCAAACCCATAAACCAGTGGGGTGTGCAAGATCAGTACTGGAACATCACATCTTTGCAGAGGCATTTAAAGATGTAGCCAGGTCGAGATGCAGCTTAGTACACAGACAGGCTGGGGTTAGGCCTAGTTGGTAGTGCTTCCTCTCTCCGCAGGCTTTAGGTATCTCCTTGTCCATAGACTCCAAGTCACTGCTCAGAGGAAACTTCTCTGGAGGTGAAGTCATGTGTTCTGCTGTCTTGTTAATTATTATGTCATGTTTGGTTCAGATTAGTTACTCTGATGTATGCTTTCTCAGCTTGTAGGTGGGGGTGAGAGGGGTTGTATTGTTCATCCATTGTCTATGGGTGTGAGAGAGAGAACTAATGAACAAACTTTATTTTTTCATGGTCACAAATTAGACACCCAGGCCCGTCTTACATTCGGCCTTTCCAATCACGCATCTTTCTTACATCAATTATCTGTTGTGAATTTTACATTCACATAGGAAAAAAACATTGTCAAATGAAAGTTGTGAACATAAATAATGTATATTACCATGTTATAAGACAGGCATGCAGCCAGACAAACATACACACGCACATGCATTAACACATACATTCTTACATCATTTACACAAACTCTCACAGTTATGCACCCACTCATTAACACACAAATACACACACACACACTCACATACGCATATACTAACTAACTAACTCACTAACAAAAGTAGTGAGATGGAGAGAGAGAGAGAGAGAGTTGAAGAAAGAGTGATAGGGTATGTATGTATGAATGAGGATATATGGGCATGAGAGAGAGAGAGAGATTGAGAAAGAGAGTGAGAGAGTATGTATGTTATGGTTCCGTCGCTCTGCTACTGAGTTGAGTGCATAGCACAATGCTGTGAGCTGTGAATTTTGTGTGAAATGCTTATAAATCTGCCTGAGTTTGTGGAGCGTGACCTGCATATTCAGAGCAATGGTGACTGGCTATGTCCCAGAATTAACCAGAATTAATTAATTTGTGCCTTATGCAGAAATGTGTGGCTGCTGGTCTTCTGGTTGACTGCCGCTTCCTTTGACAATGAACTGTATTTCGTGCAGGACTGCATTCTGGAAACGGCATTATGTTGTTTTGTTGCGTGAACTACGTTTCAGAAAAAAACTGGCGTGGCTGGCTAGAAAACATCTAGAAATGGAACAACAACATCTAGAAATATCGAGACTTTGTGGGCTAACATCTGGTTGGGATAGTGACTGCCGTCTCCATCAAGGAAGAACTGCATGTTTCGTAGAGGACTTTTGTGTTGACATTCTCACGACGACATTATGTACAGTGAAAGTTGTTTACATGTGTCCGAGGTTGTTTTGTTGCATGATCTGCATTTTGGAGATCAAATGGCGTGGCTGGCTAGAAAACATCTAGAAACGGAACAACAACATCTAGAAACATTGAGACTTTGTAGGTGAGCATCTGGTTGGGAAAGTGACTGCCACTTCCCATCAAGGATGAATGTTTTGTGGAGGACTTCTGTGGTGACATTCTGGTGTCGGCATTATGCACAGTGTGCCTGAGCGGGCTGTTGTTTGTCGAGACTCCTGTCTTTTCCACTTTTCACATGGGGCAGTGAGGAACATTTTATGTGATATTCACTGGCACAGGAACGGAGCATAATGGGGACGACCCGTTGCTGTGATGTTGGAACCGTGACTGAACTGAACTGTATATATGTATAAATACATTTTTGTTTGTGATTGTGAGGGAGTATATGTACATGTGAGAGAGAGTATTTGTGTGTTATTCAGTGGGTGGGGTGTAAATGATTAAGTATGTATGCCGATATAAATGTGTATATTTATGTGTGTGTGTGTGTATGTGTGTCTGCTTGCATGCCTGTCTCATAACATGGTAATATGCATTGTTTATGTTCTCAAGATGTTGACAATGTTTTTTTCCCTATGTGAATGTAACATGCACAATAGATCATTGATGTATGAAAGATGAATTGTTGAAAGGGCTGAATATATGACTGCATGCCCTGTTTGTGACTCTTTGAAAATAAAGTTTGTTTGTTCGTTCGTTCATCCTGAACAAAGGTACATTCTTAGTTTGCTGCAGATATTTGTGTCATCATTTCTCGCCAAGAAATGTTGGTTGACTTAAGTGGCATATGTTGTTGTTGTTGTCTGTCAACCGCGCGTATTGTTTCTGTGTCAGGATTTTGTAGCACGCTGGATTTATGTTATACAGTGGTTTCTAATGTAGTCACAAGAGCTACTTTATGGGCCATTGAGGAGTCCAGTGGTTTTGGATTTGCAACAAAGAGCTAGACATACATGTAGCTCTGGAGATGGGATCCAGCAGACAAGAGGGTAGTGGCAGCCCAAATAAGTTTTGAAGCCACAGATTTAACACAAGAGGTATAAGTAATGTAACTGACTTAATAAATATCATAGAGTTTCATTGTCTGAAGCTTAAGTCAGGTCTTTGTCAGATATGACTGAGCTACCATATAACAGTAGACGGTACTACCTGCTTTCTGTTAGTGCCAAATGTCGGGCGACGCTTACCAAACCCAACACCCCACATTGTGCCATGGCTTCGGGCGGAGGAGTGCAATTAGGAGGGTACAAGACTTACCCTAGTGTGAGGAAATGCAACCTAACGACTAAATGTCATGCCAGGGCAGATCAGGACCTAAGCCTTGGTCGGCAACTGGTCTAGGATGGAAGCTACAACAGGCAGACAGAGTATTGCTTTGCTAATCAGGCAGTTTCTGCAGCGTGTCTTGTTATTGGTGTCACCTTTCCTCTGGAGTAAACTATGCAGGCTGAGAGAGGGATCATGCTGTATAGGAAACACGTGGTTTCTAAATGTAGTCTGTCAAGATGGCAAAGTGCCAGTCAGTCAGTCATCATTTATCTTGCTTAATGAAACAACATTCAACATTGAATACTCATTTTCTTTGTTGAATTAAGTACAACCTACAACATTTACTTTGCCCAAAGAAATATCTTCACCAAATCACATTCATTCACCAAATCCCATTAATGTAACCAACAAAAACAAACATTTGTCCCTCTAACACATCAAGGTAGATGCACCACCAAGATGTTCTTTAAGATAAGAATGTCACCTAGTGCCACAAATATAAAACAAACTCTTTCTGTCTGCACAAAACTGGTTGATCTGCCTAAATAATAACGCCTCACTTATATTTGAGCAATTGTTTGTTTATTGTTCGTCGAATACAATATTCAAAACGTCAAATTAGCAGCTGTTGAAAGATGGCCGAGCTTGGAGATTTGTACACTGTCAACTGCACAGGAATTCCTAAAGATGGATTAACTGTCTTTTAGAGACGTTTACACGAAGTAGAAACACATTGGGTGGGTGAAGAAAGTGGTCTCGATGTATGGTGTCCGCCTCGAGTGCTGGAGGTCCCGGGTTCAGGCCCCGGTGAGGACCAGGATTTATTTAAAAAATCCACCTGCACTTCCAGTAATTGCCCCTGGTCTCTGGGTAGTGAGATCGGACGCCCGTGTGTATTGTTGTGCACGTAAAAAATCCCTTGGCAGTCGGAAATCGAAAAAGAGTAGCCTAACGGCGCTGTCCGAGCAAAATTTCGAGTTAAAAATCTACCCAAAGCATTTCAGGATCCTCGCCGATGCAACGGAGTTTGTGCATTGAGCTGAGTTTCTCCAAACTCAGGTTTGAGTTAAGAGGTAAACGGAGCACTTATGTGTTAAACCGTGTTCCGTGATGTTGATCCATCGACTAAAACGACAAAAAGAAAGTCAACTCCTGTTGGAAAGACTATAAATACATCGGCACAGAAACAAAACTAAGGAGGGAGGCAAGGGGCAGAAGGTGAATAAATAGAATGGTGGGGACGGCAGACGGGTAAAAGGAGAAAGAATAAATAAGACCCTGAGGTGAGTGACACCATAAGTTAGTTAGTTAGTCGACAAATCATCCTCATTGCACATCGAACCATTCAGTCCATAAGTGCTCGGATCCCCTCCTCAGCAAATCCCGCAACGTGTAGTGGCTAACGACGCCAGTTCTGTGTTGGTTTATAAGTCTTCTTTGGCTTCCTGCGTAGTGTTCTTGTTTGGCCACCCCTCTTTTAATTTGCTGCTCTCGCAGTCTGGCCATTGTTGTAGATTCACAGTCATCACTTGGTTCTCGCAAAAGTCTTACTTCTCGTAGAGCATTCAGAATGTCGGCCTGGTCCATGGCGCGTCCGCCCTCCACAGTAGCCTCACCTGCGAGCTTGTCAGCCCGCTCATTTCCTTGTACTCCCGCATGCCCTGGCACGAAGATGAAACTAATCTTTGTATGGCGAGGAACCACCAGTCTGCACACCAATAAGCCAAACATGGGACAACGGATACTCACGCAAACCTCAGGTCTTGTGTGACATCACACTGATGTTGGACAACAGGATGCCTTCATCCGACATACAGGACTTCACGTTGGAGCTCAGGCCAACGAACACAAGCAAGCAGATCATGTTTGGTCAATGAGGTTTAGATAGGTCGTGTTTCCAACAACGAGGTTTAGATAAGTCATGTTTCTACCAACGAGGTTTAGATATGTCATATTTCCCCCAATAAGGTTTAGATAGGTAATATAGCCACCAAGAAATTATAGATAGGTCATGTTTCCACCAACGAGGTTTAGATAGGTCATGTTTCCATCAACGAGGTTTAGATAGGTCTTGTTTCCACCAACGAAATTTAGATAGGTCATGTTTCCACCAACGAAATTTAGATAGTTCATGTTTCCACCAACGAGGTTTAGATAGGTCATGTTTCCACCAACGAGGTTTAGATAGGTCATGTTTCCACCAACGAGGTTTAGATAGGTCATGTTTCCACCAGCGAGGTTTAGATAGGTCATATTTCTACCAACGAAATTTAGATAGTTCATGTTTCCACCAACGAGATTTAGATATGTCATATTTTCCCCAACGAGGTTTAGATAGGTAATATTTCCACCAACTAATTATAGATAGGTCATGTTACCACCAACGAGGTTTAGATAGGTCATGTTTCCATCAACGAGGTTTAGATAGGTCATGTTTCCACCAACGAAATTTAGATAGGTCATGTTTCCACCAACGAAATTTATATAGTTCATGCTTCCACCAACGAGGTTTAGATAGGTCATGTTTCCACCAACGAGGTTTAGATAGGTCTTGTTTCCACCAACGAGGTTTAGATAGGTCATGTTTCAACCAACGAGGTTTAAATAGGTCATATTTCCCCCAACGAGGTTTAGATAGGTCATGTTTCCACCAACGAGGTGTAGATAGGTCATGTTTCCACCAACGAGGTTTAGATAGGTCATGTTTCCACCAACGAGATTTAGATAGGTCATATTTCCCCCAACTAGGTTTAGATAGGTCATGTTTCCACCAACGAGGTTTAGATAGGTCATCGTTCCACCAACGAGGTTTAGTTAGGTCATGTTTCCACCAACGAGGTTTAGATAGGTCATGTTTCCACCAACGAAATTTAGATAGTTCATGTTTTCACCAACGAGGTTTATATAGGTCATGTTTCCATCAATGAGGTTTATATAGGTCATGTTTTTATCAATGAGGTTTATATAGGTCATGTTTCCACCAATGAGGTTTATATAGGTCATGTTTCCATCAATGAGGTTTAGATAGATCATGTTTATACCAACCAGGTTTAGATAGGTAATGTTTCCAACAATGAGGTTTAGATAAATCATGTTTCGGGACGCAGAGGTGTTTCCAAGGCACCAGGGCCGGGTAATATACTGGCCAAGACCTATTGACGCGTCCTCGTTGAGCGTCCTGGGCAACAGGTCCCTTCAGAGTCCTGGCTAAAGTCAGTAGGATCGCCGATTCCTCCAAAGTCGGAGAATGTCTGCCTGTATGGCGAGGAACCACCAGTCTGTACACCAATAAGCCAGACATGGGACAACGGATACTCACGCAAACCTCAGGTCCTGTATGACATCACACTGATGTTGGACAACAGGATGTCTTCATCCGACATACAGGACTTCGCGTTGGAGCTCAGGCCAACGAACACAAGCAAGCAGATCATGTTTGGTCAATGAGGTTTAGATAGGTCGTGTTTCCACCAACGAGGTTTAGATAAGTCATGTTTCTACCAACGAGGTTTAGATATGTCATATTTCCCCCAACAAGGTTTAGATAGATAATATATCCACCAAGAAATTATAGATAGGTCATGTTTCCACCAACGAGGTTTAGATAGGTCATGTTTCCATCAACGAGGTGTAGATAGGTCTTGTTTCCACCAACGAAATTTAGATAGGTCATGTTTCCACCAACGAAATTTAGATAGTTCATGTTTCCACCAACGAGGTTTAGATAGGTAATGTTTCCACCAACGAGGTTTAGATAGGTCCTATTTCCCCCAACGAGGTTTAGATAGGTCATGTTTCCACCAACGAGGTTTATATAGGTCATGTTTCCACCAACGAGGTTTAGATAGGTCATGTTTCCACCAACGAGGTTTAGATAGGTCATGTTTCCACCATCGAAATTTAGATAGTTCATGTTTCCACCAACGAGGTTTAGATAGGTCATGTTTCCACCAACGAAATTTAGATAGGTCATGTTTCCACCAACGAAATTTAGATAGGTCATGTTTCCACCAACGAGGTTTAGATAAGTCATAATTCCATCAAGGAGGTTTAGATAGGTCATATTCCCCCCAACGAGGTTTAGATAGGTCATGTTTCCACCAACGAGGTTTAGATAGGTCATGTTTCCACCAACGAGGTTTAGATAGGTCATATTTCCACCAACGAAATTTAGATAGTTCATGTTTCCACCAACGAGGTTTAGATAGGTCATGTTTCCACCAACGAGGTTTAGATAGGTCATATTTCCAACAACGAAATTTAGATAGTTCATGTTTCCACCAACGAGGTGTAGATAGGTCTTGTTTCCACCAACGAAATTTAGATAGGTCATGTTTCCACCAACGAAATTTAGATAGTTCATGTTTCCACCAACGAGGTTTAGATAGGTCATGTTTAAACCAACGAGGTTTAGATAGGTCATATTTCCCCCAACGAGGTTTAGATAGGTCATGTTTCCACCAAAGAGGTTTATATAGGTCATGTTTCCACCAACGAGGTTTAGATAGGTCATGTTTCCACCAACGAGGTTTAGATAGGTCTTGTTTCCACCATCGAAATTTAGATAGTTCATGTTTCCACCAACAAGGTTTAGATAGGTCATGTTTCCACCAACGAAATTTAGATAGGTCATGTTTCCACCAACGAAATTTAGATAGGTCATGTTTCCACCAACGAGGTTTAGATAAGTCATATTTCCCTCAAGGAGGTTTAGATAGGTCATATTCCCCCCAACGAGGTTTAGATAGGTCATGTTTCCACCAACGAGGTTTAGATAGGTCATGTTTCCACCAAAGAGATTTAGATCGGTCATATTTCCCCCAACGAGGTTTAGATAGGTCATGTTTCCACCAACGGGGTTTAGATAGGTCAATATACCACCAACGAGGTTTAGATAGGACATATTTCCCCCAACGAGGTTTAGATAAGTCATGTTTCCACCAGCGAGGTTTAGATAGGTCATGTTTCCACCAACGAGGTTTAGATAGGTCATGTTTCCACCAACGAGGTTTAGATAGGTCATGTTTCCACCAACGAAATTTAGATAGTTCATGTTTCCACCAACGAGGTTTAGATAGGTCATGTTTCCACCAACGAGGTTTATATAGGTCATGTTTCCACCAACGAGGTTTAGATAGGTCATGTTTCCACCAACGAGGTTTAGATAGGTCATGTTTCCACCATCGAAATTTAGATAGATCATGTTTCCACCAACGAGGTTTAGATAGGTCATGTTTCCACCAACGAGGTTTAGATAGGTCATATTTCCCCCAACGAGGTTTAGATAGGTCATGTTTCCACCAACGAGGTTTATATAGGTCATGTTTCCACCAACGAGGTTTAGATAGGTCATGTTTCCACCAATGAGGTTTAGATAGGTCATGTTTCCACCATCGAAATTTAGATAGTTCATGTTTCCACCATCGAGGTTTAGATAGGTCATGTTTCCACCAACGAAATTTAGATAGGTTATGTTTCCACCAACGAGGTTTAGATAAGTCATCCTCAAGGAGGTTTAGATAGGTCATATTCCCCCCAACGAGGTTTAGATAGGTCATGTTTCCACCAACGAGGTTTAGATAGGTCATGTTTCCACCAACGAGGTTTAGATAGGTCATATTTCCACCAACGAAATTTAGATAGTTCATGTTTCCACCAACGAGGTCTAGATAGGTCATGTTTCCACCAACGAGGTTTAGATAGGTCTTGTTTCCACCAACGAGGTTTAGATAGGTCATGTTTCCACCAACGAGATTTAGATATGTCATATTTCCCCCAACGAGGTTTAGATAAGTAATATTTCCACCAACGAATTATAGATAGGTCATGTTTCCACCAACAAGATTTAGATAGGTCATGTTTCCATCAACATGGTTTAGATAGGTCATGTTTCCACCAACGAAATTTAGATAGGTCATGTTTCCACCAACGAGGTTTAGATATGTCATATTTCCCCCAACGAGGTTTAGATAAGTAATATTTCCACCAACGAAATTTAGATAGGTCATGTTTCCACCAACGAGGTTTAGAGAGGTCATGTTTCCACCAACGAAATTTAGATAGGTCATGTTTCCACCAACAAAATTTAGATAGTTCATGTTTCCACCAACGAGGTTTAGATAGGTCATGTTTCCACCAACGAGGTTTAGATAGGTCATATTTCCCCCAACGAGGTTTAGATAGGTCATGTTTCCACCAACGAGGTTTATATAGGTCATGTTTTTATCAATGAGGTTTATACAGGTCATGTTTCCACCAATGAGGTTTATATAGGTCATGTTTCCATCAATGAGGTTTAGATAGATCATGTTTATACCAACCAGGTTTAGATAGGTAATGTTTCCAACAATGAGGTTTAGATAAATCATGTTTCGGGACGCAGAGGTGTTTCCAAGGCACCAGGGCCGGGTAATATACTGGCCAAGACCTATTGACGCGTCCTCGTCGAGCGTCCTGGGCAACAGGTCCCTTCAGAGTCCTGGCTAAAGTCAGTAGGATCGCCGATTCCTCCAAAGTCGGAGAATGTCTGCCTGTATGGCGAGGAACCACCAGTCTGCACACCAATAAGCCAGACATGGGACAACGGATACTCACGCAAACCTCAGGTCCTGTATGACATCACACTGATGTTGGACAACAGGATGTCTTCATCCGACATACAGGACTTCGCGTTGGAGCTCAGGCCAACGAACACAAGCAAGCAGATCATGTTTGGTCAATGGGGTTTAGATAGGTCGTGTTTCCACCAACGAGGTTTAGATAGGTCATGTTTCTACCAACGAGGTTTAGATATGTCATATTTCCCCCAACAAGGTTTAGATAGGTAATATATCCACCAAGAAATTATAGATAGGTCATGTTTCCACCAACGAGGTTTAGATAGGTCATGTTTCCATCAACGAGGTGTAGATAGGTCTTGTTTCCACCAACGAAATTTAGATAGGTCATGTTTCCACCAACGAAATTTAGATAGTTCATGTTTCCACCAACGAGGTTTAGATAGGTAATGTTTCCACCAACGAGGTTTAGATAGGTCATGTTTCCACCAACGAGGTTTATATAGGTCATGTTTCCACCAACGAGGTTTAGATAGGTCATGTTTCCACCAACGAGGTTTAGATAGGTCATGTTTCCACCATCGAAATTTAGATAGATCATGTTTCCACAAACGAGGTTTAGATAGGTCATGTTTCCACCAACGAGGTTTAGATAGGTCATGTTTCCACCAACGAAATTTAGATAGGTCATGTTTCCACCAACGAAATTTAGATAGGTCATGTTTCCACCAACGAGGTTTAGATAAGTCATATTTCCATCAAGGAGGTTTAGATAGGTCATATTCCCCCAACGAGGTTTAGATAGGTCATGTTTCCACCAACGAGGTTTAGATAGGTCATGTTTCCACCAACGAGGTTTAGATAGGTCATATTTCCACCAACGAAATTTAGATAGTTCATGTTTCCACAAACGAGGTTTAGATAGGTCATGTTTCCACCAACGAGGTTTAGATAGGTCATATTTCCAACAACGAAATTAAGATAGATCATGTTTCCAACAACGAGGTGTAGATAGGTCTTGTTTCCACCAACGAAATTTAGATAGGTCATGTTTCCACCAACGAAATTTAGATAGTTCATGTTTCCACCAACGAGGTTTAGATAGGTCATGTTTCCACCAACGAGGTTTAGATAGGTCATATTTCCCCCAACGAGGTTTAGATATGTCATGTTTCCACCAAAGAGGTTTATATAGGTCATGTTTCCACCAACGAGGTTTAGATAGGTCATATTTCCCCCAACGAGGTTTAGATAGGTCTTGTTTCCACCATCGAAATTTAGATAGTTCATGTTTCCACCAACGAGGTTTAGATAGGTCATGTTTCCATCAACGAAATTAAGATAGGTCATGTTTCCACCAAAGAAATTTAGATAGGTCATATTTCCCCCAACGAGGTTTAGATAGGTCATATCTCCCCCAACGAGAATTAGATAGGTCATATTCCCCCCAACGAGGTTTAGATAGGTCATGTTACCACCAACGAGGTTTAGATAGGTCATGTTTCCACCAAAGAGATTTAGATCGGTCATATTTCCCCCAGCGAGGATTAGATAGGTCATATTTCCCCCAACGAGAATTAGATAGGTCATGTTTCCACCAACGGGGTATAGATAGGTCAAGTTACCACCAACGAGGTTTAGATAGGACATATTTCCCCCAACGAGGTTTAGATAAGTCATGTTTCCACCAGCGAGGTTTAGATAGGTCATGTTTCCACCAACAAGGTTTAGATAGGTCATGTTTCCACCGACGAGGATTAGATAGGTCATGTTTCCACCAACGAAATTTAGATAGTTCATGTTTCCACCAACGAGGTTTAGAGAGGTCATGTTTCCACCAACGAAATTTAGATAGGTCATGTTTCCACCAACGAAATTTAGATAGGTCATCTTTCCACAAACGACATTTAGATAGGTCAAGTTTCCACCTACAAAATTTAGATAGTTCATGTTTCCACCAACGAGGTTTAGATAGGTCATGTTTCCACCAACGAGGTTTAGATAGGTCATATTTCCCCCAACGAGGTTTAGATAGGTCATGTTTCCACCAACGAGGTTTATATAGGTCATGTTTCCACCAACGAGGTTTAGATAGGTCATGTTTCCACCAATGAGGTTTAGATAGGTCATGTTTCCACCATCGAAATTTAGATAGTTCATGTTTCCACCAACGAGGTTTAGATAGGTCATGTTTCCACCAACGAAATTTAGATAGGTCATGTTTCCACCAACGAGGTTTAGATAAGTCATATTTCCCTCAAGGAGGTTTAGATAGGTCATATTCCCCCCAACGAGGTTTAGATAGGTCATGTTTCCACCAACGAGGTTTAGATAGGTCATGTTTCCACCAACGAGGTTTAGATAGGTCATATTTCCACCAACGAAATTTAGATACTTCATGTTTCCACCAACGAGGTCTAGATAGGTCATGTTTCCACCAACGAGGTTTAGATAGGTCTTGTTTCCACCAACGAGGTTTAGATAGGTCATGTTTCCACCAACGAGATTTAGATATGTCATATTTCCCCCAACGAGGTTTAGATAAGTAATATTTCCACCAACGAATTATAGATAGGTCATGTTTCCACCAACGAGATTTAGATAGGTCATGTTTCCATCAACGAGGTTTAGATAGGTCATGTTTCCACCAACGAAATTTAGATAGGTCATGTTTCCACCAACGAGGTTTAGATAGGTCATATTTCCACCAACGAAAGTTAGATAGTTCATCTTTCCACCAACGAGGTTTAGATAGGTCATATTTCCACCAACGAAATTTAGATAGTTCATGTTTCCACCAACGAGGTCTAGATAGGTCATGTTTCCACCAACGAGGTTTAGATAGGTCATATTTCCAACAACGAAATTTAGATAGGTCATGTTTCCACCAAAGAGGTTTATATAGGTCATGTTTCCACCAACGAGGTTTAGATAGGTCATGTATCCACCAACGAGGTTTAGATAGGTCTTGTTTCCACCATCGAAATTTAGATAGTTCATGATTCCACCAACGAGGTTTAGATAGGTCATGTTTCCACCAACGAAATTTAGATAGGTCATGTTTCCACCAACGAAATTTAGATAGGTCATGTTTCCACCAATGAGGTTTAGATAAGTTATATTTCCCTCAAGGAGGTTTAGATAGGTCATATTCCCCCCAACGAGGTTAAGATAGGTCATGTTTCTACCAACGAGGTTTAGATAGGTCATGTTTCCACCAAAGAGATTTAGATCGGTCATATTTCCCCCAACGAGGTTTAGATAGGTCATATTTCCCCCAACGAGAATTTGATAGGTCATGTTTCCACCAACGGGGTTTAGATAGGTCAAGTTACCACCAACGAGGTTTAGATAGGACATATTTCCCCCAACGAGGTTTAGATAAGTCATGTTTCCACCAGCGAGGTTTAGATAGGTCATGTTTCCACCAACGAGGTTTAGATAGGTCATGTCTCCATCAACGAGGTTTAGATAGGTCATGTTTCCACCAACGAAATTTAGATAGTTCATGTTTCCACCAACGAGGTTTAGAGAGGTCATGTTTCCACCAACGAAATTTAGATAGGTCATGTTTCCACCAACGAAATTTAGATAGGTCATCTTTCCACAAACGACATTTAGATAGGTCAAGTTTCCACCAACAAAATTTAGATAGTTCATGTTTCCACCAACGAGGTTTAGATAGGTCATGTTTCCACCAACGAGGTTTAGATAGGTCATATTTCCCCCAACGAGGTTTAGATAGGTCATGTTTCCACCAACGAGGTTTATATAGGTCATGTTTCCACTAACGAGGTTTAGATAGGTCATGTTTCCACCAATGAGGTTTAGATAGGTCATGTTTCCACCATCGAAATTTAGATAGTTCATGTTTCCACCAACAAGGTTTAGATAGGTCATGTTTCCACCAACGAAATTTAGATAGGTCATGTTTCCACCAACGAGGTTTAGATAAGTCATATTTCCCTCAAGGAGGTTTAGATAGGTCATATTCCCCCCCCCCAACGAGGTTTAGATAGGTCATGTTTCCACCAACGAGGTTTAGATAGGTCATGTTTCCACCAACGAGGTTTAGATAGGTCATATTTCCACCAACGAAATTTAGATAGTTCATGTTTCCCCCAACGAGGTCTAGATAGGTCATGTTTCCACCAACGAGGTTTAGATAGGTCATGTTTCCACCAACGAGGTTTAGATAGGTCATGTTTCCACCAACGAGATTTAGATATGTCATATTTCCCCCAACGAGGTTTAGATAAGTAATATTTCCACCAACGAATTATAGATAGGTCATGTTTCCACCAACGAGATTTAGATAGGTCATGTTTCCATCAACGAGGTTTAGATAGGTCATGTTTCCACCAACGAAATTTAGATAGGTCATGTTTCCACCAACGAGGTTTAGATAGGTCATATTTCCACCAACGAAATTTAGATAGTTCATGTTTCCACCAACGAGGTCTAGATAGGTCATGTTTCCACCAACGAGGTTTTGATAGGTCTTGTTTCCACCAACGAGGTTTAAATAGGTCATGTTTTCACCAACGAGATTTAGATATGTCATATTTCCCCCAACGAGGTTTAGATAAGTAATATTTCCACCAACGAATTATAGATAGGTCATGTTTCCACCAACGAGATTTAGATAGGTCATGTTTCCATCAACGAGGTTTAGATAGGTCATGTTTCCACCAACGAAATTTAGATAGGTCATGTTTCCACCAACGAGGTTTAGATAGGTCATATTTCCACCAACGAAATTTAGATAGTTCATGTTTCCACCAACGAGGTCTAGATAGGTCATATTTCCACCAACGAAATTTAGATAGGTCTTGTTTCCACCAACGAGGTTTAAATAGGTCATGTTTCCACCAACGAGATTTAGATATGTCATATTTCCACCAACGAGGTTTAGATAAGTAATATTTCCACCAACGAATTATAGATAGGTCTTGTTTCCACCAACGAGATTTAGATAGGTCATGTTTCCATCAAC
>JACEFZ010020291.1:0-12500 GCA_014155875.1 Cepaea nemoralis
TTTTTGAAAATTTTACAAAAAATTAAAAAAAACCAAGTATTATCAGAAATTTGTATCTAACAATGAGATTTAAGTGACTGTTACAAATCATTATCGGAAGTTTGCATCTTACAATTAGGGTGAAATGACTATTACCAATTATGATCTACAACTTACACCTAATAGTGAGCTTGTGAAATATGGTGGTATATTTTAGAGCGTATAGCATCTTTGAAGATGAGTTTTAAAAAGGGAAGATCGATTTTATTGCCACGGGTTTTTATCCCATATGGCTCCTCTCTTTCCACAGTGCGGCATGTTGACAGCGTCGCACAAAGAACTAACTCCATAGCTCCAGCGACGACTCCCAGAAGTCTCCGAGAAAATTGCACTCGTGAACCTAACGAGGGAGTCCGGAATCGAACACCGAACTTTGTGAGGCTGGAGGTTTAAACACTCCGCCACCGAAACCCTTGGTAATATGAATGAAAAGAAGTTTACATATGCGCGCCCACGTACGTAAGTGTGTATATATATATATATATATATATATATATATATATATATATATATATATATATATATATATATATATATATATATATATGCCGGCTTCGTGGCTTAGAGGTTATGACTTTTCTCCGTAATCTCGTATACTCTCGTCAGGTAACGTGATGACGGTTCAAATCAGCAGTGGTTCGAATCGCATCGGTAACTTACGGGGTATGTGAGCCGGCCGCTCAGAAAGCAATGGCAAACTACTGAGCGTAATCTTGCCAAGAAATCAACATACAGCTGAAAGATGCTGGTGTTGACAGCTAAGTCCTGTAAAGGATATGCTAAAAAAAAAAATATATATATATATATATATATATATATATATATATATATATATATATATATATCTGTATCTGTGGGTGGGTGTGTGTGTGTGTATGACAGTGTGTATATATGTGTGTGTCAGACAGTGCTGGGCAATCACTAGTCACGTTTGCTTTTTTTGTTTTTTGTTCGCGTTCGCTCACTTTGAAGTCAAGCGTAGTCCATACACGTAGCAAGTCCTTCTAGTGCACTGGAGTGATTTCTGCGTGTGGATTAACTTGCCCTGTTACCTGTGTCCCTCGCCATCAGACGAACCCACTCCAACTTGTGAGGTACGTGTAAGTTACGTCCTCAACTCGAGATCGAGAAGTCAACATTTTAGTCCAAATGATTGATGTACGGCTTGAACCCGCTGCTTCGGCATCAGCACACCGGCAGTTTGAGAACGAGTTCTCTTATCCATTCGGCCTTGCTGACCACTAGTCACACTTGTATCACAATACAGCCAGCGCTGCAGACATTAAAAAAAAAGTCTGCTATTGAAACCAAGACACAATTCAGACAGACGTCCTTTGTCCGTCGCTGGCAAATCTGGCTAGTCATCCACCTAATCACCATAAAAACGTTAAGTTCCCAATGAATTTGGTTGAAAAGGAACGGCAATTTCCTGTTCTAGCCAACCGGATCCAGATCTTTACAATCTTCAGTGTACTACATCGGACCGCTCACAATGGCGGCTGTCCGAATCTGGCTATTCACACGGCTCTCGTTAGGTGTCGGGTGTTGTTTGATGTTACTTTACATGGCGATTCCGTCTGCGGGAAATGTTAGGTCACGGTGGGTCCGCACTGTAATCTTGTGTAACCATCGACTATTGGCTGTGGAATCCGTGGAGAAAACATGGCATATTCTAATTAAACGGAAAGTGGGGAGCTGGCGAATGGACGGAGCTACATTTAATAAAATAAGTTGTTTACGCTGCTGTACTGTTTTGTGTGTTGGCGAGGTCGAAATGAATAAGAGCGGTCTAACTAATTGCGGGGTAGTGGGTTCATACCTTTCACCGTTCAGTTAGATTTGAGAGTTGACTTATTGTTTAGGAAACAAAATGACAAACTGAAAAGTTAGCTGCATATCATTTTCAGATCGTAGCAGTCAACTCCAGCTATATTTTTAGCTGTTCGTGATTCCTGGGCAAGTCTACGTTCAGTAGTTTGCCATTGCTTTCTGAATGACCAGCACCAATACCATTTCATAAAAAACCAACACAGCTGTGTTTCGAACGCGTTATGCGGTATTACGAACTGCGTCCGAAACCTCTCCGCCACGGAGGTGGCAATGGCAAAAAAACTGAACGTATAATTAGCTAGAAAATAAATCTGGGGTTGATGGCAACGTCCTGTTAAGTATTGCAAAAGACGTGCAATTTTACAACTGATATGTGTAGACGTACCATTGAGGAAACAACCCGTCTAAAGTTACGTGGCGTTGTCTTTAAATGTGGGCTTAGTTTTGGAACTGGGGTCTGAACGAACGAACGAACGAACTTTATTTTCAAAGGGTAACAAATTGGGCGCGCAGGCCCGTCTTACATTCGGCCCTTCCAATCACTCATCTTTCGTTCATCAATAGTGCATGATACATTCACATAGGAATAAAACCATTGTCAACTGCATCGCCAAAGAAGTGAAGTGTATGTACCCATCTCGTACACCCCCACTTGTTTCTGATCTTGGAGAGAGGAGGAGGAGATCACCATCACAGTCCCCGGTTAGATGGCACTTCAGTACGGGTTTGAATACAAACTCCTTTAAGGGCTCAGACAGCCTTAAGGACAAGGCATAGGTCTCTAATTGTTAAAACAAATAGTTCTTATGAGCATTCACACAAGGCTAACAAACTAGTCAACCAACTAGCTAACCGACTAGTCAAAAAAATAGTCAGCCATCTAGCCAATCAACTAGTCACACAACTAGTCAACCAACTAGTCACACAACTAGTCAACCAACTAGTCAACCAACTAATCACACAACTAGTCAACCAACTAGTCACACAACTAGTCAACCAACTAGTCAACCAACTAGTCACACAACTAGTCAACCAACAAGTCACACAACTAGTCAACCAACTAGTCAACCAACTAGTCACACAACTAGCCAACCGACTAGCTAACCGACTAGTCACACAACTAGTCAACCAACTAGTCACACAACTAGTCACACAACTAATCACACAACTAGCCAAACAACTAGTCAACCAACTAGTCACACAACTAGTCAACCAACTAGTCACACAACTAGTCAACCAACTAGTCACACAACTAGTCACACAACTAGTTAACCAACTAGTCAACCAACTAGTCACACAACTAGTCAACCAACTAGTCACACAACTAGTCAACCAACTAGTCAAACAACTAGTCACACAACTAGTCTCACAACTAGTTAACCAACTAGTCACACAACTAGTCAACCAACTAGTCACACAACTAGTCAACCAACTAGTCACACAACTAGTCAACCAACTAGTCACACAACTAGTCAACCAACTAGTCACACAACTAGCCAACCAACTAGCTAACCGACTAGTCACACAACTAGCCAACCAACTAGTCACACAACTAGCCAACCAACTAGTCACACAACTAGTCAACAAACTAGTCACACAACTAGTCAACCAACTAGTCAACCAACTAGCCAACCAACTAGCCAACCAACTAGTCACACTCAACCAACTAGTCACACAACTAGTCAACCAACTAGTCAACCAACTAGTCAACCAACTAGCCAACCAACTAGTCAACCAACTAGTCACACAACTAGCCAACCGACTAGCCAACAAACTAGCCAACCAACTAGTCACACAACTAGCCAACCAACTAGTCACACAACTAGCCAACCAACTAGCCAACCAACTAGTCAACCAACTAGCTAACAGACTAGCTAGCCAACTGTGACATGTTTGATTGAGTTGCCAGAGGACCTAGTTTGTAGTGTTCTCTGGAGATATATCTTGAATAATAAATAACAAGATAAAGGATATGATTTAGCACGTTTTGTCTAGAGGTCACTCAAATGAGCTAATCATTCCCGCAATAGCCTTTTTGGAGAACATTTTTCTTTGGCTCAAACCCCCACTGTGAGACCACTATGTATCTACACAGAAATTTATAAAAGAAGTAAAAGGTTCCCTTAAGGCCAGAAAAGATCTGAACTATTAGCGCCTGGACAACTGAGGATCCCTCTCACTCAACATAATGTTGCCAGTGTGCTGTTCGTCCGTCACCTAGATCTCTTCTTTCTTTATTTTGTCAGTATGACCTATATCAGTTCAAGTAGTCCTTCAATTTTTGCAGACAAACAAACTTTAACAATAACTGTACATTACATCTGTTAGACAGGACATCTACATGACAGTTTCTTGACAAAAGTGGAACATACATTCACAAGGAATGGTTTACACCACAAGTGTACAAGATAGACATCATGAGATACCTGACAACATCTATACAGGACTTTTCACAATATGTATAACCAACCACAGCACTTAAGACAGTCACCAGAGACAACACTTGACAGCAACTGTACAAGAAATTCACTGGGGACATGTACTTGAAACACTGGTCCATTGAATACACAATTTATTGAGTTGATGGTAAGTAGAGTGGTGACCATTGCCTCATCTCCTGTCATGTCAACATTTCAATTATTGCATAGAAAATGCATAAAATATGTCACACATGCAGGTTGATAAACAAGATACAACACTTCTTATTTACTCCACCACCCAACAACTACTCCACTCCTCCTCTCCTCTCTAATCACCACTACATAATTGACTTTTATCCTTTCCTCTACTGTTACTGAGGGAAAAGCCAGGTAAGCCATAACCTGGGGCAAGCATAGGGACATTCTGCTCCACTGGTCTGTTTAATCCTTTTAGCACCTATGATGGGTGTTGGACAAGCTCAGGTTGCAGTTCTCCCCATGATGATTTTCCAAGTCTGACTAATTATCCCCTACTGTCACAGTTTGAAGAAAAGCTACAGCCTTGTCTTCCACTGGTGAGTTGACTGTTTATGAAGTTGAGACTTAGGATGTTGTTCTCCTTTTCCTGTAGAGGAAGATCTAAGATACAAACATGTCCCAGTCTTCTTCCTTCTCCTCAGTCTATCTCACGTACGCTGACTGTTCATGAAGTTGACACTTAGGAATTTGTTCTACTTTTCCTGTAGAGGAAGATCTAAGATACAAACATGTCCCAGCGTTCTTCCTTCTCAGTCTATCTCAAGTCTTCATTCTGAAAACACTGTGTGAGCACCAGGCTGGAGATTAACTAAGATAAGTCCTAGCTAAACAATCCATTGCACCAGTCATTTCACAAGTTGTCTTGAATGGGGTTAACAACCAGACTTGTTGTTTTCATTCTCAGATGATTCTGATAATTATGATCACTGGAGTCCTCAGAACTATTTTTCTCCCTTATTTATATCCAGCTGTTTGAGAGCTGAGCTGAAAGTCTCTAGGAAATTCCCATATTGTGGGTTCTAGAAGATTTCACTTGTAGAGAGTTGGTTCTGGATTCTGGGACTACTGGTTAGTTTTCCCAGATGATATATGGATGCCTCTCCTCCATCCTCTGTTCTCTGTTGATATATAGAATGGCACAACATCTCTTCACATGTGTTAAAAGATGATGTTATCATACATTAACATACACAGATGGAGATGGGGAAGGTTAAGGTTGATGATGTAGTGAATTTCACTCTGATGTACTGTGGTAATCACAAGACCATATGCTGAGACAGGGTAGCTTAACACAATTACAAGCATTTATGTGGTCTAAGTTCCACCATGTTTGAACCACAGTAGACCTGGGCACAAGGAGGACCAGACACAGTACAGCAATCATTGTGACATAGCAACATGGGACAGGCATTGTGAAGGGAAATGGAAAATAGGCATTTACAACTGCAATATGCATTATGTATTAACTAATGGCATTTACCCAATTAGCAGACCAGACATCCATTCCTATGGCTGTGATGTTGGTGCATGAATGTCCGATTCCATATTCACACAGCAATGCCAGACCTCACCCCTTTTTCACCAGACTTGTCTCACAGGTACATCATCATCATCATGTGCTCTTTCCCCACTGAGTAATGTCCACAGTAGGTAACAGAAGCTCAATTGCATACACAATTGTTCACATATGCACCAAGCACATATGTGGAAAACATGTTTAGTCCTTGTAAGTTTGCATGAGCCATACATTATATTCAGCCAACTGAGACACAGGTTCACACACCTATGGTTCTCTGAGGAACTAGTTTATATGAACCATCCAACAGTAGAGGTACAGTGTAATACTTCAAAGAGAAATTATAGTAATTCTCTTGAGCTTATAGCGACCAGGCATCACATGGACTTAGCAATTCTGGCGTGCCATCACCGTCCTGTTTACATGTGGATATTTGAAGCATCTTTCTTTCTACTAATGTGAGAGGCTATTTATTAAATCACCAACTCACTCACTCCATCATTCTCTGCGTTTTACAAAGGAACTTGTACATGTTTCATCACTCATTCCCATTCAGACTGCCATTTGTTAACTCGCACGAGAGCAAAGGTACAGTTGATTTTAAGAATAAGTCATCCTAGACATGTAGAATGCACAAGGGGTTTGGGTTTGCGAATCTGCATGAGTGTACTACATTCCTCAAGCATACGCAACCAGTCACAACAAGGGATTGATATGCACTTGGAGTATACAGCGTGAAAGACGTGTCAAGGTTGAAGAAGCAATATTCAGAATTCTGGCGCACAGAAGTTAGGTTTTCCACTTTCACATTTTATTCATAAAATACTCTTATATTCTTCTCTTTCGTACATTAGGTTTAGCCACAACATTAAAGTATGTTTTAAAGTGGTACCTGTTGTCCAGAGAACAATATATTATTGAATCTTTACGGGCATTGTTGGGTCATCACATCACTCTAGCGACCGCTCCTGGTGAGATCCCCGCTCAAACTAATTAGATTTTAAAATATGGCCCAGGAATAGCGTGGGCTCATTACTTATGAACCAATCAAAAGACAAGTGCATACCGCCGCCTCCCCCAACTCGTTCTGGAACCTACGATCTAAGAATAGCCCTTATATTTGGGATGGTCCCCGTTAAGACTTAAAGTATCCTCATGAAATGTGTCGGACTGGAAATGGGGATTCTGTTCCATCATGCTACACCAACTAACCAATCAATTAGTCAATCAACTAGGCAACAAATTAGCCAACCAATTAGTCAATAAATTAGTCAACTAACTAACCAACAAATTAGCCAACCAACTAGTCAACCAACTAGCCAACTAATTAGCCAACTTACTAGGCAACCAACTAGCCAGCCAAGTAGCCAACCGACTAGTCAACTAGCAAATCAGCCGCCAGCAGCGAATCAGCCACCTAGTCAACCAATTAGCCAACTAACTAGGCAACCAACTAGGCAACCAACTAGGCAACCAACTAGGCAACCAACTAGGCAACCAACTAGGCAACCAACTAGGCAACCAACTAGCCAACCAACTAGTCAACCAACTAGGCAACCAACTAGGCAACCAACTAGGCAACCAACTAGGCAACCAACTAGGCAACCAACGAGCAGATAGTAGTGTATGGTGGAACTAAACCGAAGTACTTACAACAAGTGTATGACAAGAAATACCTTCATACAATAAGTGTGTTACAAGAGATACCTTCATACAACAAGTGTTACAATAAATACCTTCACACAACAAGTGTATTACAAGAAATACATTTATGCAACAAGTATGTTTCAAGAAAAACCTTCATACAACAAGTATGTTACAAGAAATACCTTCATACAAGTATGTTACAAGAAATATCTTCATACAACAAGTATGTCACAATAAACAACCACCATACAACAGGTATGTTACAAGAAATACCTCCATACAACAGGTATGTTACAAGAAATACCTCCATACAAGTATGTTACAAGAAATACCTTCATACAACAGATATGTTACAAGAAATACCTTCACACAACAAGTATGTTACAAGAAAAACCTTCATACAACAATTATGTTACAAGAAATACCTTCATACAACAAGTAAGTTACAAGAAATATCTTCATACAACAAGTATGTTACAAGAAATTCCTTCATACAACAAGTATGTTACAAGAAATACCTTCATACAACAAGTATGTTACAAGAAATACCTTCATACAACAAGTATGTTACAAGAAATACCTTCATACAACAAGTATGTTACAAGAAATACCTTCATACAACAGGTATGTTACAAGAAATACCTTCATACAACAAGTATGCTACAAGAAATACCTTCATACAACAAGTATGCTACAAGAAAAACCTTCATACAACAAGTATGTTACAAGAAATACCTTCATACAACAAGTATGCTACAAGAAATACCTTCATACAACAAGTATGTTACAAGAAATACCTTCATACAACAAGTATGTTACAAGAAATACCTTCATACAACAAGTATGCTACAAGAAATACCTTCATACAACAAGTATGTTACAAGAAATACCTTCATACAACAAGTATGTTACAATAAATACCTTCACACAACAAGTGTATTACAAGAAATACATTTATGCAACAAGTATGTTTCAAGAAAAACCTTCATACAACAAGTATGTTACAAGAAATACCTTCATACAAGTATGTTACAAGAAATATCTTCATACAACAAGTATGTCACAATAAACAACCACCATACAACAGGTATGTTACAAGAAATACCTCCATACAACAGGTATGTTACAAGAAATACCTCCATACAAGTATGTTACAAGAAATACCTTCATACAACAGATATGTTACAAGAAATACCTTCACACAACAAGTATGTTACAAGAAATACCTTCATACAAAAAGTATGCTACAAGAAATACCTTCATACAACAAGTATGCTACAAGAAAAACCTTCATACAACAAGTATGTTACAAGAAATACCTTCATACAACAAGTATGCTACAAGAAATACCTTCATACAACAAGTATGTTACAAGAAATACCTTCATACAACAAGTATGTTACAAGAAATACCTTCATACAACAAGTATGCTACAAGAAATACCTTCATACAACAAGTATGTTACAAGAAATACCTTCATACAACAAGTATGTAACAAGAAATACCTTCATACAACAAGTAAACTACAAGAAATACCTTCATACAACAAGTTTGCTACAAGAAATTCCTTCATACAACAAGTATGTTACAAGAAATACCTTCATACAACAAGTATGTTACAAGAAATACCTTCACACAACAAGTATGCTACAAGAAATACCTTCATACAACAAGTATGTTACAAGAAATACCTTCATACAACAAGTATGTTACAAGAAATACCTTCATACAACAAGTATGCTACAAGAAATACCTTCATACAACAAGTATGGTACAAGAAATACCTTCATACAACAAGTATGTTACAAGAAATACCTTCATACAACAAGTATGCTACAACAAATACCTTCATACAACAAGTATGTTACAAGAAATACCTTCATACAACAAGTATGTTACAAGAAATACTTTCATACAAGGTTTTGGCAGCTATCTTGGAAGATAAAGGCGGCGGGCACGTGACAGACTACGTCACCCATCGAGTGGTGATTGGTGTATAAACACCTGGGTCTGGCACTAAGTACTCAGTGTGCACCGAGGAATGGAACAGGGTCCTTCAGTTCTTACTTACATGGAGTCTCCGTGGGGTGGGAGTTACGCCACCTGCTCGCGCCCCAAACGGCCTGGGTTCGATTCCAGCCTACGTCGGTCAGTTCAAGAGTGCAGTGTTCTCGGAGAATTTGTGTGTGTGTGTGTGTGTGTGTGCGCGCGCGCGTGTGTGTGTGGTGTGTGTTGTGTGTGTGTTGTGTGTGTTTGAATTTTTGCGTTCATGTATGTAGACAGACACACAAGCAACAATCATTATGAGTTATGTATGTGTGGACAAATCACACAGACAAACAGAAATCATCATTTGTTAGTTGTATGTGGAAAGGCAGACAGCCAGAAGACATAAATACATCATCACGAGTTATATATGTGAGGAGAAATCACACAAACAAACATAAATCATCATGAGTTATTTATGTATGCATGGACAAATCACACAGAAAAATATAAATCAGCATGAGTTATGTATGTGTAGACAAGCGACACAGACAAACAGAATATCATCAAGAGTTACAAATGTATGGACAGACAACCAGCAACATAGAAATACACAAGAGTAGCACATCTTACAGCAAGAGACACGCTGTAGTCAGTACAACAAGCGGATAAACAATCCCTATGGAAAATTAAAACTATATATTAAAACTTAAACCATAGTTTTGTCGCGCCAGCGAGGCTCGTTCTGTTTCCTAATGGTATATTAGCGCTAGTAGAATGACTGCTATCGATTATTCATTGTTCACTGTATTATGCGGTGAAGTGGGGTTATCAATCTAACATTTCAAGCCGGTTGGATTTTGATAATGTTTGATAGCGAGGTTTGTGTTCACTGGTTTGTGGTCATAAACAGTTGTGTGGTTCCTTTTGTTTTTGTCTGGTGTGGATTTTGTTGGTGTGGGTTTTGTTGGTGTGGTTTTTGTTGGTTTGGTTGTTCGTGATTTGGTATTTGATGGTTTTGTTGTTCGCGGTTTGGTATTTCTTGGTTTGGTGTTTGTTGGTTGGTTTCTGTTAGTCAGGCTTTTGGTGGTTTAGATTATGTCTATGGATCACTTTCATTGGACACAGATATCTCCATGAGAATGCTAGACTCCTCCCAATGTTTACTTTCATTGGACACATATGTCAATACGAGCGCTCGACCCCTCACAAAGATCACTTTCATTGGACACAGATATCCCGTTGAGAGCGCTAGACTCCTCCCAGTGATCACTTTAATTGGACAAATATATTTCAATACGAACGCTAGACTCCTCCCAAAGATAACTTTCATTGGACATAGATATCTCCTTGAGAGCGCTAGACTCGCCCTACAGATCACCTTCATGACACAGATATCTCAATACGAGAGCTAGACTCCTCCCAAAGATCATTGGCACCTTTCCGTCTTGACAGACGATAGTTTGGTACATTGTGCTTCAAAAAGGCTTAATAACTGTCATATGGCAATAACTACGATCCATGGCGGTGGCGAGTGTGGATTGGTAAGGCCAATTCTTGCTGCAAATGTTTGCCCACAGTAGGTGCATGTGAAAACATGGTCATTTCCACCATTTTGCACCATCTTACGTCTCTCACGCTCCGTGTGTGCTTTATCTGCAATCATTTTCTCCTTTGTCTTTATTCCATTTCTGATAGTTGATCTCCATGCAACACGTTCAGCGGCGACGTCCTCCCATTGTGCATTATCAATGCCTGTATCAATCATGTCCCGCTTACACACATCTTTGTATCGTAGTAGAGGCCGACCCTGAGATCTCCTACCCGTCTGTAATTCACCAAAAAAGATGTCCTTTGGTATTCTACCATCATCCATCCTCCTAACGTGTCCTATCCATCTAAGTCTACGAAGACCATGGAATACACCGTCACACAACCTGATCTTTCCAATACTTCAGTATTTGTGATTTTGTCTTGCCACTTAATACCAAGTATTCTTCGCAGACACCGCATATGAAAGCTGTTTAAACGTTTCTCTTGGCGTGAGTAAGTTGTCCAGGTTTCACTGCCATAAAGAAGAGTACTAAGGACACAGGCTTGGTAGACGAGGACTTTTGTTTTGGCAGTAAGCTTCCTGTTCTCCCAGACTCTTTTTGCTAACATGTTCATTGTTGTTGCTGCCTTGCCAATCCTGATGTTGATTTCCTGATCGAGGGATAATTTGCTATTTACCTCTGATCCTAAGATATGTAAAATGGTCTACTATCTCCAGTTCGGCGTCGTCAATAAAGATTGATGGTACACCATGTGCACCTTGTGACATAATCTGTGTCTTCTTTTTGTTAATTGTTAAACCAAATTCAGAACAAGCATTGGAGAATGCAGATAGTAGATGTTGTAATTCTTCCTCAGAGTGGGTCGTAATCGCAGCATCATCGGCAAAAAGCAACTCTCTGATTAGTACCCTGCTAATTTTGGTCTTGGCCTTCAATCTCTGAGCATTATAGAGGCCACCATCTGAGCGTGAGTGAATGTATATACCGTCATCCTGATCACGAAAGGCATATTTCAGTAGAAGTGAAAAGTATATCCCAAAGAGGGTGGGGGCTAGTACACAACCTTGCTTAACTCCACTCTTGATTTCAAACTCTTCTGAAGTTGAGCCATCAAACTTGATTATACCCTTCATGCCTGTGTGGAACGATTCCACAATGGACAGAAGAGTTGGTGGACAGCCAATCTTCTTTAGTGCTTTGAACAGACCCTCACGACTGACCAACTCGAATGCCTTTGTGAGGTCAATGAAGGCAATAAACAATGGCTGATTTTGTTCCCGGCATTTTTCTTGCATCTGTCGCAATGAGAATATCATAGATCCCAAAGATCACAGACAAATAAACAGATAGACAGACAGATATACAGACAAACAGACAGATAGACGGACTGACGGACGGACGGATAGACAGACAGACAGGTAGGCAGGTAGACAGACAGATAGGTAGGCAGGTAGACAAACAGGTAGG
>JACEFZ010020291.1:15000-51075 GCA_014155875.1 Cepaea nemoralis
ATGAGACGTGGGCGAAACCAGAGCAATACTGTGGTAAAGATAATGCTCGATCTTCTGGGGTTTAAACCCCGACCACAGCTGTGACAAGCAAGTGCATGTCGATGGGGTGCATGTTAACACTGGTGGTGACCCATATAAGAGCACGAGCATCATCAAGATTTGGTCACAATATGGTAGATTGATGGTATATAAACCGATTTGGGGAGGGGAGTTGTATAAGTTTCCACAACAGTTATTTAGATGTGCACTCACTCTCTATATCTTTTTTAGGATTTCTCATCGCTTGTATCTATCTACTCTATCAAATGCCTTTTTTTTGTGTGGACGTAGAGTATTTCATTAATGTCATGAAATGCAGCCTTTACAGCCCAGAACAATTTTCGGTTCACTTTTGATGGACTGCTTTCTCTATAAGCATGTATAAGACGTTTCACATGACGCAAGATTACAAACCACCACAGATAGTATTATGGGAAATTTAATTTGACACCAGTACAGGTCACCCCCAGAAGTTATTGATCCAGCCAGACTGGAGGGCAGACTCAGTAGAGTGTGTAATTAAACCCCACCAGACATAAAGCAAGCAAACCAGGTTACCAACAGAGTTGTAAACTGGCAGCTGACCATGAGAACCTAATTGTTCTTTTGACATGACACCTGATAAGCAGAGCTAGGAAATCGCCCAACCGCGATGGCTGACCTCCATCTGAAACAGACTAGAGGTGCAAGGTGTGAAATCACTGATAAGACTCACGAGGCTAAAAATTGTCAGACTCACAGGTGTGAGGGCTAGTGTGCATACAGAAAGATTTATGACTGACAGGCGGGGAGATAATGTGTCTGCCCGGTAGGAATGTGTGAAACAGATCTGATAAGGCAATTAGAGCAAGGCTGGAGGAATGTTAATGGCATTTGGGATACTAGATAAATAGGCTAGGTTTGTAAGTTTCAAGTCAGAAAATATTTGACTTCAGAACAGGTGAGGCAGCCAGCTCAATGTTTGTAGGCATATGTATGATTCTGATGTTGATAGACTTCACTAGGAAAGTTATTTCTTAGCAACTATCTAAGTCTTTTAGGAGACTGACTTTCTGTCGGCAAGTGGTAGGCTAGTTCAGGGAGCCCATCAGTTTCTCTTGTTGCTGATCTGTGAACTATTCATTCTTCAGTTCTGTGTACAATATCATATTGCTAAAAGGGTTAGTCTTTACAAGTAGATACTTTTTGGGTGAGGCAGACTTTTGACTTTCATTTATCATGTTAGATGTCTGTTACTCTATGGACACTATTAGTTTCTCAGTCGTTGTAGATAATCATGTTACTACAACTTGTTTGCATTTCATACTATGTATGTAGGAATACTTTCACATGCCTAATGTTTAAGTATATGTGGGATGTATGTATTTGTAACTTCATATGAATATACGATGCTAGGACTATGCTTCGTAATATTCTTTTTATGTGTATACGTCTCATTTTGTATGCATACAAATTAACTTTGCATAATGCTATTATGTTAAAGTATTATAATATGTATCGTTTAATTAATATATTTTATGGGTATTTCATGTTTGGTATATTGATTTGTCACATGCAAACCTACCAATATGAAGTGTTGTGCTATTGTGTGCGCATTGGCACACTGGCCATCGATTGTGTTGGAAGCAGAGGTGTAATGGTACAGACATTACCCACAATTGGTATAGGGTATATGGTGCTAAACCTTTTCAGTGTATTGTGGGCGTGCGTTCATGGTAATTCACGAAAACCTGGCACAGATACTGGTCACGGCTGGTAAGCCCGGATGACCAAGTACTATGATACCATTACCGAACCTGTGAGCTGCTAAACCAACTTTGGACGGAGTAGCTGCACGACTCAGAATTTCGGTATCAGCGACATGGACATAGGACGGCAGAAATGTAATAATTACAGGCGTGTGAGACAATTGAAAAGCCCGTCCCAGACTAAGACCGTAGGACAGAGATATGGAGGGAGAAGGAGAATGGTGAACGCAGTAGAGCTGGAAAATAAACTTGGCCAGACTGGTCATGGTATATGTGTGTGCTAGGATATGTTTTACTTAGGATTGCACTGATGTAGAACTAGATATAACACATTCTTGACTTTCTTTCAAGCTCTCACAAAGAGCGCCTATGTTTAGATCTCAAGAACTGGAGACGACTAGGTAGTGCCAGGACTGACAGGCGTCAGAATACCAGCAAGCTGTTTTGTTTCTACGGGAGAGAGGGGATCTGGACCACAGATCCTGATAGTTCAAGTAACATTGAAGTTATGTAATGTTTGTCATCACTATCAATATGTTATATGATTTCATCATCATCATCTTGAAAAACATCAGATGTTTAATAATAATGATAGCCAATAAATGTTGTAGTTTGTTGTAACTCATAGTTCTGTCGTTATATTTTTAATTCCAATTGTGCATACGTGTTGCGTGTGTACATTGGTGGGGGCTCACTTAAACACCAAGGAAGGGAGCAGTCAGGGAGAAAAACCTGTACTGGGGTAGTTGTCAATTACACTTCAATTTGGACTTAAAAACCTATCTTAGCTAACCTTCTTTTTCCTATTTCTTGGCGAATATTCAGCACAGTTCATTTCA
This sequence comes from Cepaea nemoralis, assembly GCA_014155875.1. Taxonomy (NCBI): domain Eukaryota; kingdom Metazoa; phylum Mollusca; class Gastropoda; order Stylommatophora; family Helicidae; genus Cepaea; species Cepaea nemoralis. The sequence goes on from JACEFZ010020291.1 coordinate 17,627, forward strand.
ATTTTGTAACGAGCCATTTGGAGCTGTATGTTGGGTATTCAGGGCTTAATCTGTAGTTCAGCCATATAGATTTTGTCCCTAGTTAATTTCTGACTATTTGGGGTTGCACGGCAGTGAATAATACTTTCATCTAGGCGGTGGGCACCCCGACTTCTGACAATTAAGTTCGATTGATTTTTCTGTCAGTTATCTTAGAGCAAAGCTGGCATCTGTGCATGTCTTGTTTTTCCTAAATCCAAGATGTTTCGTTTAATTGGGGTTCTACTGTAGGTCATAGTCTTTTCTCGAGAATAAAAAACAAATTTCCAATAAGACTCAAAAGGGAAATGCCTATGTATTGTGTGAAGTCTCTTTTACTGCCTTTGTGTTTCCAACCTGGGATGTTTATGACGATTCCCCAGTCTCTTGGTATCTGTTATTCTACCCAAAACATGGTTAAACAAACTATGTATCCACGCTATTAGTATTCCTCTTACTGCTTTAATTAGTTCATTTGCTATGTCGTCTTGTCCTGGTGATTTTTTCAATGGGGCTAATCTTATGGCTTCTCTAATTTATTCTTTCATTATGTCTGGTTCTAGTCTTCGATGGCATCCGTGTAGGTTTCTTAACATCCTATGGCATCTGATCTGATGTTGAGAAATTGTTCGAAGTACTGCCTCCATCCTTTTAGGATTTGTTTTTGTTTACATATTGGTTCTCCTGTTTCGCTGTTAATTATTTCATTTGGGGAGAAAGGTTTCGTTTTGGTTCTTATTGCACTAATATATTTGTAGAAATTTCTAGTTGCCTCCCTGTAGTATTTAATTAGAGTTTCTCATTACGTTTCCTTGCCTGTCCTCTTTCCTGTTTGCTTTTAATCCACTTTTTATATCTATCTTTTCTTTCTTTTTTATCTTTACCAGCTTCCTTTACTTCGCAGTTCCACCATGTTGTTATTTTCTTTGTCGGTGCTCTGCTATTTTTGTGTAATTCCACATGTTATTTTTAGTGCGTTTAAAATACTTGACTCGAACGTCACCCATTCTTCTTCGATTGTTTTTAATTTTTGTAGATAGTTTTACACAGATGTTCTTTAATTCTGTCATAATTTTTCCTTTACTTTCTAGTCTGTGAGATGTTTATTTTTTTATTTTTTTTTTTAACTACTTCGGGTTATATGTGTTTGTTTGATCTTTGTTGTCTTCTCCTATTGGTATTTATTGTCGTAATAATTGCTTTATGATCCGTTTTGACGCTTAAGTTGGGCACTGCTGTTGCATCTATCTCTATTTGTATTCATAATCATCAAGTACCCTGCCAGCTGGCGTAGGCGTTCATGGCTCTCCGCAGATCTCGGTCGTTGGTGTTCTGGATCAACTCTACCGATGCTATTCCTCCATGCCACCGTCTCAATCCATCCAGCATCAATTCTCTTGGTCTGCCTCTGCCTCTCTTCCCCTCGATCTTTCCAGTTGTCATGATGTTCTCCAATGCCTCTCTTCTCATCACATGACCAAAGAACGCTGTTTGTCTCTTTCTTATTGTTGTATATAGTGTTCTAGTTTCATTAGCCTCTTTCAGGCAATCGTTGTTAGTTACTCCGACAGTCCAAGGAATTCGCAACATTCGTCTCACATTTTGCTAATGTAACATCAGTTTGGCACATAGTGTCTACATCGCTCCATTTTTTTTTTCAAGTGTATATGTGTGTACCACGTGTATAGTTGTGTAACAAGTGTATATTTCTGTACAAGGTGTATATTTGTGTACCAAGTTTATATTATAATAGGTGTATATTTGAGTACCAAGAACATATTTGTGTACCAGGTTATAGTTGTGTACCAAGTGTATATATCTGTCCTTGTGTATAAGTGTGCACTAAGTTTATATTTGTATGGTAAGTATATATTTGTCTACCAAGATAATATTTTTGTACTAGGTTATAGTTGTGCACCAAGTGTATATATGTGTACCAAGTGCACATTTGTGTACTATTATTTAAACATCAAGACAAGGCTGCTCTGCTTCCATATCACCTACAGCTGTGTTTCGAACTCGGAATGCGGGATGGCGAATAGTGTTCGCGACAACTTCGCCACAGCTGCCGATGTTTTTTTTAACCTTCTGTGGAGAAACTCCGCTTCCCCTGTCAGGCGTCTCTTAATGGACAGGCTCGGATTACAACAAAAAATATAAAATGAGAGGGGGCTACAAATGAAAATCTTAAATGTGTGTGTGTGTGTGTGTGTGTGTGTGTGTGTGTGTGTGTGTGCGTGCGTGTGCGTGCGTGCGTGTGTGTGTGTGTGTGTGTGTGTGTGTGTGTGCGTGTGTGTGTGTGAATATATTATGAAAAAGTAAAGAACAAATGTATCATGTTTGGATACAGTCACCACTGCGTTCAATGCAAGTCCTCCGGCATCGATATAGTTCATGCTTGGATTCGTGACGGAAAAAGAAATGCTCTTGGTCGCATGTGTAACCACTCGGGCACCATCTGCTGTATCTCTTCACCGGACTGAAAAGTGTTGAAACTTCCTTGCCGCTCATACACTTGCTCGACTAACAGGCATGCCTCACCATGCTGGACATTCATTTGCCTATGAATTTCTAAATGTTTCACCCCTCAACTGATCAAACAACGGATAACAGAGCGCTGCTTCTCCTTGGGGCATGTCAAAAGTGGGGCGGCCATCTTTAAATTGTCCTCATGACGTCACTGTGTTTGTCTGCACATTGATGTCACGTGCTTAACTTTCTTGACATATTTAACAACAATACTGAGAGGCTACAAGACAATGAAAGCAATGGCAAACTACTGAACGTAACACTTGCCTAGTACATCAATAGCAGTATAATATTGAGAGGCTACAAGACAATGAAAGCAATGGCAAACTACTGAACGTAACACTTGCCTAGTACATCAATAGCAGCTGAAAAATGCTGCTGTTTGACTGCAACGTCTCGTAAGGGATACGCAACAATTAAATAAAACAAGACAATGGCATGGTTATTGTAATTTCCATCATACTTTTAAGTTTTTCATGTGAACCATGAATCATCAGTTTTTGCCTCATGATTACAGATCTGACCTTTGACTCCCGTTCCTCATTATCCCTATGCCAAAATAAAAGAATGTGAAAATCAATCAGAAGCCACGAACATCAGCTCAAGACGATTATCACTTTATGATCGCACAGAACAAATCATTATTCTGTCCTTCAGAACAGGACGCAATACATTACACAATCACATGTATACACAATTCAAAATTGGTGAATCAGCCATGTGTACATGTGGACTGGCGCCGCAGACAGCAAATCACATACTCCAAGACTACCCAAAATATAACATATCTAGGCAAACCTTCAGGGCTAGTGAAACAACAGTGGAAGATAAACTCTATGGACCATTGACTGAACTAATGAATTCAGCGAAATTCATACAAGAGACAAAATTGCAGTTATAGACAAATTTCATTCAAGCGATAACGTTACAGATATAAACACATTTCATAGAAGAGACTCCATTACAGATATAGACACATTTCAAGCGAACGAAAGAAGAAGAAATAATCTCTACGAATTTCCGCACACTAACATCTGTTTAACCAATATCATCATCATTTTGTGCTATACTGAAAGGTGTGAGTGGCCATTACTTCCCATTCACACCATCAAAACAGTTTTGGATCAGGGCTGCCTGCTTGTCCGGATTATGTCATCTGACCAAGCCATACAGGCATTTAGGCCTTTGCTTAACCCATTGCTCTTTCCCCCATCTGTTTTGACAGTTGTCACTAAGTATTATAGTTTTGTTTTTGTTCCTAATAATGTACACGTCTAATTTTTCTCATCAGTTTACCAATTTCATTTGTTTCTTGAAGATTTGCCTCGCTTGTTCGTATGTCTATCCATGATATTCTTTGTATTTTCCTCATAAACCATATTTCCACTGTAGATGTTTCTCATATTTCTGTCCATGATATTCATTGTATTTTCCACAGAGAACAAATTTCCATTGCATATGTTTCTCAGATGTCTGTCCATGATATTCTTTGTATTTTCCTCAGAAACCACATTTCCACTGCAGATGTTTCTCAGATGTCTGTCCATGATATAATCATTGTATTTTCCTCAGAAACCACATTTTCATTGCAGATGTTTCTCTGATGTCTGTCCATTATATTAATTGTATTTTCCCCCAGAAACCACATTTCCACTGCAGATGCTTCTCATCAAATAGTAAAATGTGCCCACTATCGGACGCAGGTAGACTCCTGGACTCGTCGTCTGCTAAAATGTGGGAAAGATGGCCACATATTCCTCCGTATATTAAGGCGTACAGAATATGATGGCCTGTCACATTACAGACCCATAGCAAGAAACTGCTTCAAGACAAAAAAATTATTTTATGTTGTTGATATATTTCTCAGCCAGTCTGCTAGTTGTCATGCTCCGCACGTATACAACAGCAAAGGTTCTATATAGCACTTTGACAGTTTTATGGGAATCTCCGTGACGAAGTGGTTACGCCGCGTGGTTATGGGTTTGATTCCGGGTCACTCGTTCAGTTTACGAGTGCAATATTTTTGGAGATTCCTGGGGGTCGTCACTGGGGCTACGGAGTTCGTGTTTTGTACGACGCTATCAGCAGAACGCTCTACAGAAAGAGACCGAGCCATATCGGATACAATTCGGTGCAATGAAGTCGTTAAAACTCGTTAAAAGCACTTTAACGCTCTTTTTTCCGTACCGCAGCCGACAGCATTTTATTGGTGAATATGTTTTCCATCTTGCAAATGCTACTTAAACAATGACGCTTTGTGTCTAATATCACCGCTACCATCTTGCTCCATCTGTCACACACATTCTCCGTGTGGGGCTTTTCCATCTTTTCTTCCGATAAACTCTTCGTCTCTGGTTGATTATTACCCCATTCCAATTTTCATGCCAATACCTCTACAATTCCCTTCCCACAAGGGCCATTACTGCCATCACAAATTCTTACCCCCATCAACCAAATCCCATCTATTTCAGTTAACTAGCGTTTTGCGTGTCTGGAGTTGTCGAACTTTTGGTGGTTCTGAATGGTTCCAATGGAGTCCAACGTAATGAAACAACCGTCTTCTTCATCTGGGTAAGAGTCACTAAATTCTGTTAAGTGTACATAAAGGTATTTATAGAAGCCGATCCACCGTGCTATTAATCAAGTTTGTCGGAGCCACGGAGGTGGAATTAACCACATGTTAATGCTATCTGCATTGTGGATGTTTTATATAAGTGATGGTATTATCTAGTTCTGTCGGGATGGGAGTGGTCTTAATGTCGGTAATTGTGAACAATGTTACTCTTGCCTTGATTTCCACTCTATTCGTTTTCTGATTATTTTCCTCTTTTTATTTATATTTTCGGTTATATCTTTTTCTTTCACTCTCCAACTCTTTCTCTGTATTTCTCACTCTTTTCTATTAATATCTTTCTGTCTGTGATTGCTTACATGTGTGTTTATAGTGTAGCAATTATATTTTGAAACTTAGTTCATGTCCCTTACGATACCCTGCAATCAACCCTATTCATTTGTTGTCCTTTGTGATTTACTAAGCAATGTTAGTTCAGTGGCTTGCCATGGTTTTCTGAACGGCGGACCACCGAACTCAACACGAAGCAGTCAGTTTCCAAATCAGCGGGGTTTGACTTCGAACCTCCGACTCGGTATTACGGGGAAATGTGACACGTAGCCTCACTATCCCCAAAGTCACAGCGTCGCTTAAAATTACAAGCAAGTTGCTTGTCCTTTACAGGACATCGCCGTCAACCCCAGCATTTTCTGAACGGCGGACCACCGAACTCAACACGAAGCAGTCAGTTTCCAAATCAGCGGGGTTTGACTTCGAACCTCCGACTCGGTATTACGGGGAAATGTGACACGTAGCCTCACTATCCCCAAAGTCACAGCGTCGCTTAAAATTACAAGCAAGTTGCTTGTCCTTTATAGGACATCGCCGTCAACCCCAGCATTGTTTTTTTTTTTTTGGTGGGGGGGGGGGGGGGGGGATGGATCTGTGATTTTATGGCAAATTTTCGTTCAGTAGTTTGTCACTGATTTCTGAACGACTGGCACTTATACCATTATATGGAAACCAACGCAATGCTGCCTGCTGCCACTTCGTCAGCAGCTGTGTGTCAAACGCAGTATGCGGGATTACGAATTGAGTCCGTAACCTCAACACCACAGTGCCGGTTAGCAGATTATTTTTTTAGCAAGAACTATTGTACTATACAATATCCGGTTGTTTGTTTTTCGGTGTTCATGATGTTTTCTGCTTTATATTGTTCTTCTTCGTACAGATCTGTTCATATACTCGCCAGTAATTATTATTCTGCCTATACTTCTCTTCTCCACGTGCTTTAGATATCCCTGTATTTCTTGTGCCCTGGAGATTCCATGCAAAGACCATTCTAGTTAAACAATTCTCAAGTTGTCTCAATATTTGTCTTATCCAGCCGGCTCTGTGGCAAATTGGTGAACCGGAAATGTGGTTATGACTAATTCCAGGTGAATTTACGGCACGGGACATGGAGAAATACATTTTAAACACACTTGCTTGACAACCAGGAACCAGGTAGCGTAGGTGATTGTTCACTGACGTCTGGCAGGAGGTGTTGACTGGGACCTAGTTCTATACCCAGACTCATGGGAATTCTCTATATATAAATCTGAGTCTATCGACCCGCGCTTCTGTTCATCTACGCGCATAACCATTCATTCATACGGAGATCGCATCAACTACAGACATATCCGGACAGCGAAGATGATAGATAATCCACAGAGAATTGAAGCATACTAAATTAAACCTCTTTACCAACGACATATTAATCAATCTGTTATCTTAAACCATTTACCTATCTGTCCTTCTCTATCAGTGCCACGCATAGTACCCTTGTCTGCCTTTCTGTTTACAGAAGTATTTTCTCATTGGCTCTTGCTCCTCCTCGCTTCTATACTACCCAACTGGCCCATTGTCTCCCTGGAAATAGCTTTATTTACATTTCATTATTTTGTCCCGGCCCGTATTCCCCAACCACACGTTAACACGGTCTGAAGTACCATCCTCCATGAAATATCTTCGTTCTAAATCAACCCGAGAACTATAGAAATAAACAGCACAATGGAATCAATACTAGCTGAGATATGGCTATAATTACATGGCAGCGGGGAACCAGGCTGAATAAGTACAATGTAAATATATCAATTGTGTACGTGTAATTTATCGACCCTATCCTAATATAAGCCTGCCTTCTCGTGGACTGCTAAGACACGCTTCTGGAACTTCCGTTCAATATGCGCACTTAACTGGTTATAAAGTTACGGGTTAAGTAAATTAGGACAGCCTGGTGCAGGTGCATTTACAGCACATGGACACGGGGAGATTAAATAGCTCACTTAAAAGCAGGATCCAGGTAGAGTAGTGGATGGTGAGCTGACCTCAGGCATGAGGCGTTCAGTGGGGGTAGTTGTAGATTGATGGGAAGAGGGATTATACACGACGTTGTAGGATAGAAGACAAGGTGTCAACGGGTAAGTTTAGGCGCGAATGTATTCATCAACATGAGAGAATGTACCCAGTAACTCACGGTGCGGGTGTGACTGGGAGACAGTGTGAATGAGTGAATGTACCCAGTAACTCACGGTGCGGGTGTGACTGGGTGAATGTGTGAATGAGTGAATGTACCCAGTAACTCACGGTGCGGGTGTGACTGGGAGACAGTGTGAATGTACCCAGTAACTCACGGGGCGGGTGTGACTGGGAGACAGTGTGAATGAATGAGTTAATGTACCCAGTAACTCACGGTGCGGGTGTGACTGGGAGACAGTGTGAATGAGTTAATGTACCCAGTAACTCACGGTGCGGGTGTGACTGGGAGACAGTGTGAATGAGTTAATGTACCCAGTAACTCACGGTGCGGGTGTGACTGGGAGACAGTGTGAATGAGTTAATGTACCCAGTAACTCACGGAGCGGGTGTGACTGGGAGACAGTGTGAATGAGTTAATGTACTCAGTAACTCACGGAGCGGGTGTGACTGGGAGACAGTGTGAATGAGTTAATGTACCCAGTAACTCACGGAGCGGGTGTGACTGGGAGACAGTGTGAATGAGTTAATGTACCCAGTAACTCACGGAGCGGGTGTGACTGGGAGACAGTGTGAATGAGTTAATGTACCCAGTAACTCACGGGGCGGGTGTGACTGGGAGACAGTGTGAATGAGTTAATGTACCCAGTAACTCACGGTGCGGGTGTGACTGGGTGACAGTGTGAATGAGTTAATGTACCCAGTAACTCACGGAGCGGGTGTGACAGGGAGACAGTGTGAATGAGAGAATGTACCCAGTAACTCACGGTGTGGGTGTGACTGGGTGAATGTGTGAACTTGGACAGTGAGGGATTCACAAATGTTGCCTGTTCTTTGTGGGACGGTGCGCTCAACCCAACGTTGATTTGCTAGGCAATATTACACTCAGTAGCTTGTCATTGCTTTCTGAACGTAATATTGACAACTGACATGTGTGGGGAATATACCAGTAATCCATTGTCAGCGCACCGGAATTGTATGCGCCCTACATCTCTTGGCTAGGAGACTTTCGGGAGCTGAAACATGATAATAATAAAAATGTATACACACCTTCTGTGTCATACGGTGCGCGTATGTTCAACATTGCTATGGCACGGTAGCCTTTTGCAAGATGGAAAATATAATACTGACGAATAAAAATATGTCAATAGCAATGAGATCAAGAGTGGTGAAGTGATACATAGAACCTGTACTTTTGTATGGATGTGAAATGTGGATGATAAGCAGACAAGCGAAAAAACATCTAGTGGCAGTGGAAATGTGGTTTCTGAGGTAAATGCAAAGAATACCACGGACAGACAGAAAAATCAATGAGCAGTCCTACAAGAGGCAAATGAAAACCATAAAATGTCTTGACAAATTAGACGTAGACAGTCAAATATTGTTAGACGCATTATAAGAAGAAATAAACTAGAGAACTTGTTGACAACTGGCAAAATTGAAGGAAAACGAACAAGAGGAAGACAGATAAGTAATTATCTGCAGGGTTTGACTACATGGCATAGTCGGGACAAGAACACAGAGCTGATCCACGGCTCTGGTGAACGTGTAAGATGGCGAAACATGACCGGACACGCTTACAGGCTCATAATGATGGTGATGATGTTCAACATCGCATACACAGTAGAGACCCTGATGAGATGTAGCAAGTGCTAGTAGACACCTAAAGAAACAAAGGAAAGTTGCTATAACTCATGGTAATATTACACGCAATTCTTCACGAAAAACAAGAGACAATTACTAGCAATCGAGGCCAAGAGAAGCCACAGGTGCCTCTGTTAGATGAAGAAACACCGAGAGATCGGTATACCCAAGTCTAAGTGACCACGGTTCGCGCCCAGGTGATGCAATCATCTACATAGATGGCGCTGTGCTCAGATGTGAGACAAGTACCTGGGGAGTTTGTGGCGAACATTGTGGAACGGTGATTGATGCAGGAGAGCATGGTATATGATACCACAACATCTAGTCTGATAATGGAGGTCACTGCGGTGTACCGCTGGTTGCAGGATAAACGGCATACTCACGTGGCGATTGTAACGGACTCACAAAGTATGATGAGAAAGGTGCAGACAAGCATGCTTCGGGCAGAGTGGCAGGCTTCCATTCAACAAACAAACATAGAGAGGATCTGTTGGATTTTCGCTCAGAACATGCGGGTGTGGTGGGGAACGAGCAGGTGGACAGACTGGCTGGGTCTGTTCCGCTTGGTGGGGTATTGGTGCATGACAAGGCGACGTAGTCAAGGCTCTGGGATCGTGTGCATAGTTCAGAATAATAGATAGATTGACACGGCTTGGAGAGAATCGTGCTGCAGGGATTGACCAGAGGATAAGGCCGACACTCAGGAATCAGAGGAAAGGGCAGACGGACACACAATCAGACTGCTACCGGTACCATAAGTATTAGGACTCTTCGCTGGCTGTTGCAGACGAGGACGCAGTACGTATGGGGATGTCCTGTGATATCGGTTCTTGATTTTACTTAGCTCTAGGTAGGCGGACAAGACTATCTTTCACCAGATCTCAGTGACGCATCTTTAACATAATAATTGTGCCTTTGATTAACATTTGGCAAGCTTAGTGATGGCTGACCCCAGCCTCTTACACCTGGAACCATGTCTTCAACTACTGTTCCTTCTAGAACACCGAGATGTTTCTTGTGACGCAAGTATTTCAGTGTCAGAGATATATTGTTTATGAACCATTTCTTTCTCTCGATGTTTATATCTTATAGAATATCAGTACTTCTTCTTTTCTATCCATGGTATGCTAAAAATGTTTCTGTAATATTTCATGCAAAAGTTTACATTGTCTTAATAAGACGTTGTGAATCACGATTCACGAGTGGAGTTTCCTCGGAGACTACTGGGAGTCATCACTGGAGCTACGGAGTTCATGTTCTGTGCGAGACTTTCAGTATGTCGCTCTGTGAAAAGAGACCGAGCCATATGTGATACAGCTCGGTGTAATGAAGTCGATACTCTTGTCTTTAAACAGTTCTTCTTCTTCTTCTTCTTCTTCTTCTTCTTCTTCTTCTTCTTCTTCTTCTTCTTCTTCTTCTTCTTCTTCTTCTTCTTCTTCTTCTTCTTCTGCTTCTGCTTCTGCTTCTGCTTCTGCTTCTGCTTCTGCTTCTTCTTCTTCTTCTTCTTCTTCTTCTTCTTCTTCTTCTTCTTCTTCTTCTTCTTCTTCTTCTTCTTCTTCTTCTTCTTCTGGATCTTTGTGGCAGATATTATCAGGATATTTTTGCAACAGATGGTACCAGGACATTTTCACAACAAATGGTATCAGGACATATTCGCAACAAATGGTATCAGGACATATTCGCAACAGATGGTACCAGGACATTTTCACAACAGATGGTACCAGGACATATTCGCAACAAATGGTATCAGGACATATTCGCAACAGATGGTACCAGGACATTTTCACAACAGATGGTACCAGGACATATTCGCAACAAATGGTATCAGGACATATTCGCAACAGATGGTACCAGGACATTTTCACAACAGATGGTACCAAAACATATTCGCAACAGATGGTACCAGGACATATTCGTAACAAATGGTATCAGGACATTTTCGCAACAGATGGTATCAGGACATGTTCGCAACAGATGGTATCAGGACATGTTCGCAACAAATGGTATCAGGACATTTTCACAACAGATGGTATCAGGACATGTTCGCAAGAGATGGTATCAGGACATGTTCGCAACAAATGGTATCAGGACATTTTCGCAACAGATGGTATCAGGACATGTTCGCAAGAGATGGTATCAGGACATGTTCGCAACAAATGGTATCAGGACATTTTCGCAACAGATTGTATCAGGACATGTTCACAAGAGATGGTATCAGGACATGTTCGCAACAAATGGTATCAGGACATTTTCGCAACAGATGGTATCAGGACATGTTCGCAAGAGATGGTATCAGGACATGTTCGCAACAAATGGTATCAGGACATTTTCGCAACAGATGGTATCAGGACATGTTCGCAAGAGATGGTATCAGGACATGTTCGCAACAAATGGTATCAGGACATATTCGCAACAGATGGTACCAGGACATTTTCACAACAGATGGTACCAGGACATATTCGCAACAAATGGTATCAGGACATATTCGCAACAGATGGTACCAGGACATTTTCACAACAGATGGTACCAGGACATATTCGCAACAAATGGTATCAGGACATATTCGCAACAGATGGTACCAGGACATTTTCACAACAGATGGTATCAGGACATGTTCGCAAGAGATGGTATCAGGACATGTTCGCAACAAATGGTATCAGGACATTTTCGCAACAGATGGTATCAGGACATGTTCGCAAGAGATGGTATCAGGACATGTTCGCAACAAATGGTATCAGGACATTTTCGCAACAGATTGTATCAGGACATGTTCACAAGAGATGGTATCAGGACATGTTCGCAACAAATGGTATCAGGACATTTTCGCAACAGATGGTATCAGGACATGTTCGCAAGAGATGGTATCAGGACATGTTCGCAACAAATGGTATCAGGACATTTTCGCAACAGATGGTATCAGGACATGTTCGCAAGAGATGGTATCAGGACATGTTCGCAACAAATGGTATCAGGACATTTTCGCAACAGATGGTACCAGGACATATTCGCAACAAATGGTATCAGGACATATTCGCAACAGATGGTACCAGGACATTTTCACAACAGATGGTACCAAAACATATTCGCAACAGATGGTACCAGGACATATTCGCAACAAATGGTATCAGGACATTTTCACAACAGATGGTATCAGGACATGTTCGCAAGAGATGGTATCAGGACATGTTCGCAACAAATGGTATCAGGACATTTTCGCAACAGATGGTATCAGGACATGTTCGCAAGAGATGGTATCAGGACATGTTCGCAACAAATGGTATCAGGACATTTTCGCAACAGATGGTATCAGGACATGTTCGCAAGAGATGGTATCAGGACATGTTCGCAACAAATGGTATCAGGACATTTTCGCAACAGATGGTATCAGGACATGTACACAAGAGATGGTATCAGGACATGTTCGCAAGAGATGGTATCAGGACATTTTCGCAACAGATGGTATCAGGACATGTTCGCAAGAGATGGTATCAGGACATGTTCGCAACAAATGGTATCAGGACATTTTCGCAACAGATGGTATCAGGACATGTTCGCAAGAGATGGTATCAGGACATGTTCGCAACAAATGGTATCAGGACATTTTCGCAACAGATGGTACCAGGACATATTCGCAACAAATGGTATCAGGACATATTCGCAACAGATGGTACCAGGACATTTTCACAACAGATGGTACCAAAACATATTCGCAACAGATGGTACCAGGACATATTCGCAACAAATGGTATCAGGACATTTTCGCAACAGATGGTATCAGGACATGTTCGCAAGAGATGGTATCAGGACATGTTTGCAACAAATGGTATCAGGACATTTTCGCAACAGATGGTATCAGGACATTTTCGCAACAGATGGTATCAGGACATGTTCGCAAGAGATGGTATCAGGACATGTTCGCAACAAATGGTATCAGGACATTTTCGCAACAGATGGTATCAGGACATGTTCGCAAGAGATGGTATCGGGATATTTTCACAACAGATGGTGTACTCATCGTTATATTTCTACCATATCCGCAGCAATCCTCGGCTCGTATAGGAATATCCCGAGTACTGTGATGTCAGTTCTATCCTTAACTCCTACCATTCCTCTTTAAAACTGCATAGGGATGTTTATACAATAAAAGAGACGACCAGACAGCCAAACAGGACACCCAGCAGACATGAACACATCAACTACCACTACAGACACACGTCTCTCTCTCTAAACACGTAAATAATACAGGGTGTATTTCTTAATGACTATGCAGTGTTTAAAAATATTGCCGGTCCAAGTTTTGTATTTACCTTTTATGTTATATGAACTTTACAGAGGTGAATACAAAACCTGAACCGGCAATATTTTTCAAACACTGCACAGTCATTAAAAATACACCCTATAGAACACCAATGTCTGGTATCCGTAATAAAATATCCCATAGAGCGCACAGAATTAAACTTACAGGTCTGCGACCAACTACCTGTCAGAATCGTAAATGATTAAGACTGCAGTAGCAGCACTCAGAGAGACACCGACCAGACTGATGTCTGGGCCACAGTCCTGTATTAGCATTGCATGATCAAACATGCAGGCAGGCTCGTTCTCGCTTGGTCGCCTAATAGAACCTGGTCGATGCTGCTGTATTGATTCTACCGGACTGTGACAAATGAAACTTCCCTTCTGTTTTGCATATACAAACATTGGTATTGTGCGTGCGGATTCATTCGTTTTTCTCTTCAGTCTTTGGTATAATGTTGATTTAGTGCGGGGGGTGCACTGCGAGGTAGTCGGCGGCTCAGCAGGTGTTGTTGTTGTTTATAAATCGGTGGGAAGTGGTTTTATTACCACATAGATGTGTGTGAGCTCGTGCTTACACTCCCACACTTACATAAACGTATACACCTACAAGGGGCACACACACACACACACATAAACACACACACATGCACACACACGAGACATACCTCTATATAGACATCAATATATACACGCACATACAATGACTAAATACACACGCATAACAACTCGCACTACAGCCATATATACCTCCCCATCATCATCATCATCAGGACGTGCCCCGTCAGCTGGTGTAGGCGTTCATGTCTCTCCACAGATCTCGGTCTCTGGTGTTCTGGATCATATCCGCTGATCATATTCTTCCATACCACCGTCTCAGTCCATCCAGCATCATTTCTCTTGGTCGACCTCTGTCTCTTTTCCCATTGATCTTTCCAGTTGTCACGGTGTTCTCCGATGCCTCTCTTCTCATCACATGACTAATGAATGCTGTTTCCCTATGTCTTATAATTATAAATAATGTTATAGTTTCATTAGCTTCTTTCAGGCAATCATTGTACGTTACTCTGGCAGTCCCAATAACTAGACAAGCTAAACCGCTGTAGTAGTTCATTTATTGACGTCGATTCTTTTAGAAGATGTCAGAAGAAACCATTGACATCAACAGAGAAGGGGGGGGGGGGGGGGGGTGAGTTAATGAGACAGAGAAAAAAACCATTGACATCAACAGTGAGAGGAGCGGGGGGGGGGGGGGGGGGGAACATAATGAAACTGAAAGAACCCATCGACATCAACAGCAAAAAAAAGGGGAGGGGGGGAGAGAGAGAGAGAGAGATATTGATGCGGAGATAGAAACCATTGACATCTACAGCTGGCAGGGGGTGAGACGAGGAAGAAACCATTCACATCAACAGCGAGGAGGAGATGAGTCAGAGAAAGAAACCATTGACATCAACAGCGAGGAAGAGATGAGTCAGGGAAAGAAACCATTGACAATAACAGCGAGGAGGAGATGAGTCAGAGAAAGAAACCATTGACACCAACAGCGAGGAGGAGATGAGTCAGAGAAAGAAACCATTGACATCAACAGCGAGGAGGAGATGAGTCAGAGAAAGAAACCAATGTCACCAACAGCGAGGAGAAGATGAGTCATAGAAAGAAACCATTGACACCAACAGCGAGGAGAAGATGAGTCAGAGAAAGAAAACATTGATACCAACAGCGAGGAGAAGACGAGTCATAGAAAGAAATTATTGACACCAACAGCGAGGAGGAGATGAGTCAGAGAAAGAAATCATTGATATCAACGGCGAGGAGGAGATGAGTCAGAGAAAGAAACCATTGACATCAACAGCGAGGAGGAGATGAGTCAGAGAAAGAAACCATTGACATCAACAGCGAGGAGGAGATGAGTCAAAGAAAGAAACCATTGACACCAACAGCGAGGAGGAGATGAGTCAGAGAAATAAACCATTGACACCAACAGCGAGGAGAAGATGAGTCAGAGAAAGAAACCATTGACACCAACAGCGAGGAGGAGATGAGTAATAGAAAGAAACCATTGACACTAACAGCGAGGAGAAGATAAGTCAGAGAAAGAAACCATCGACATAAACAGCAAGGAGGAGATGAGTCAGAGAAAGAAACCATTGACACCAACAGCGAGGAGAAGATGAGTCAGAGAAAGAAACCATTGACACCAACAGCGAGGAGAAGATGAGTCAGAGAAAGAAACCATTGACACCAACAGCGAGGAGGAGATGAGTCAGAGAAATAAACCATCGACATAAACAGCGAGGAGGAGATGAGTAATAGAAAGAAACCATTGACACCAACAGCGAGGAGGAGATGAGGCAGAGGAAGAACCCATTGACATCAACAGCGAGGAGGAGATGAGTAATAGAAAGAAACCATTGTCACCAACAGCGAGGAGAAGATGAGTCAGAGAAAGAAACCATCGACATAAACAGCGAGGAGGAGATGAGTCAGAGAAAGAAACCATTGACATAAACAGCGAGGAGGAGATGAGTAATAGAAAGAAACCATTGACACCAACAGCGAGGAGGAGATGAGGCAGAGGAAGAAACTATTGACATCAACAGCGAGGAGGAGATGAGTAATAGAAAGAAACCATTGTCACCAACAGTGAGGAGAAGATGAGTCAGAGAAAGAAACCATTGACACCAACAGCGAGGAGAAGATGAGTCAGAGAAAGAAACCATCGACATAAACAGCTAGAAGGAGATGAGTCAGAGAAAGAAACCATTGACACCAACAGCGAGGAGAAGATGAGTCAGAGAAAGAAACCATTGACACCAACAGCGAGGAGGAGATGAGTCATAGAAAGAAACCATTGACACCAACAGCGAGGAGGAGATGAGGCAAAGGAAGAAACCATCGACATAAACAGCGAGGAGGAGATGAGTAATAGAAAGAAACCATTGACACCAACAGCGAGGAGGAGATGAGGCAGAGGAAGAAACCATCGACATAAACAGCGAGGAGGAGATGAGTCAGAGAAAGAAACCATTGACATAAACAGCGAGGAGGAGATGAGTAATAGAAAGAAACCATTGACACCAACAGCGAGGAGGAGATGAGGCAGAGGAAGAAACTATTGACATCAACAGCGAGGAGGAGATGAGTAATAGAAAGAAACCATTGACATCAACAGCGAGGAGGAGATAAGTCAGAGAAAGAAACCATCAACATAAACAGCTAGAAGGAGATGAGTCAGAGAAAGAAACCATTGACACCAACAGCGAGGAGAAGATGAGTCAGAGAAAGAAACCATTGACACCAACAGCGAGGAGGAGATGAGTCAGAGAAAGAAACCATTGACACCAACAGCGAGGAGGAGATGAGTCAGAGAAAGAAATCATTGATATCAACGGCGAGGAGGAGATGAGTAATAGAAAGAAACCATTGACACCAACAGCGAGGAGGAGATGAGGCAGAGGAAGAAACTATTGACATCAACAGCGAGGAGGAGATGAGTAATAGAAAGAAACCATTGTCACCAACAGCGAGGAGAAGATAAGTCAGAGAAAGAAACCATTGACACCAACAGCGAGGAGAAGATGAGTCAGAGAAAGAAACCATTGACACCAACAGCGAGGAGGAGATGAGTCAGAGAAAGAAACCATTGACACCAACAGCGAGGAGGAGATGAGTCAGAGAAAGAAACCATTGACACCAACAGCGAGGAGAAGATGAGTCAGAGAAAGAAACCATCGACATAAACAGCGAGGAGGAGATGAGTCATAGAAAGAAACCATTGACATAAACAGCGAGGAGGAGATGAGTAATAGAAAGAAACCATTGACACCAACAGCGAGGAGGAGATGAGTACAGAGGAAGAAACCTATCGACATAAACAGCGAGGAGGAGATGAGTAATAGAAAGAAACCATTGTCACCAACAGTGAGGAGAAGATAAGTCAGAGAAAGAAACCATCGACATAAACAGCTAGAAGGAGATGAGTCAGAGAAAGAAACCATTGACACCAACAGCGAGGAGAAGATGAGTCAGAGAAAGAAACCATTGACACCAACAGCGAGGAGGAGATGAGTCATAGAAAGAAACCATTGACACCAACAGCGAGGAGGAGATGAGTCATAGAAAGAAACCATTGTCACCAACAGCGAGGAGAAGATGAGTCAGAGAAAGAAACCATTGACACCAACAGCGAGGAGGAGATGAGTCATAGAAAGAAACCATTGACATCAACAGCGAGGAGGAGATGAGTCAGAGAAAGAAACCATTGACACCAACAGCGAGGAGGAGGTGAGTCAGAGAAAGAAACTATTGACACCAACAGCGAGGAGGAGATGAGTCAGAGAAAGAAACCATTGACACCAACAGCGAGGAGGAGATGAGGCAGAGGAAGAAACCATTGACATCAACAGCGAGGAGAAGATGAGTCAGAGAAAGAAACCATTGACATCAACAGCGAGGAGGAGATGAATCAGAGAAAGAAACCATTGACATCAAGAGCGAAGAGGAGATGAGTCAGAGAAAGAAACCATTGACACCAACAGCGAGGAGGAGATGAGGCAGAGGAAGAAACCATTGACATCTACAGCGACGGGGACATGTGATAAAAAGACCAGGAAGAAACTATTGACATCAACAGCTAGGGGGAAGATGACATAATAAGACAGAGGAAGAAGCGAGATAGTAAGAGAAGAATGGGAAGAAATCTGACAGCTTGCAATAAGGTATCTGAATGTCGGTTAATGGAATTGTCCAAGCTCTGTTCAGAGAGAACCAAACCTACAGATCACGGCTTACGATTAGTATGCCCTTGTACCTGTGGAAAGGCCGGCTCTATGGTGAATGAGCTTACGAATTAAATTCGTAATCCCGCATACCGCATTCGAAACACAGCTTCGGACGCTTTTGAAGCAGAAAGTCTAGCGTTGGTTTCCTTCCATACAATGGTATAAGTGCCGGTCCTTCATAAAACAATGGCGAATAATTGAACGAAAACTTGCCAAGAAATCACGAAAAGTCAAAAGAATGATGGGGTAGACTGCGATGTCATGTAAATGATATGCAGCTAACTTAACTGTTGGAAGGAAGTCATGTGGTAGAGTGATCAGCATGCAGGCATGCCGGCCGGTGGTCATGTGCTCAAATCCACAGGAGATGGTTTAATTAACCTGGCTCCCAGGTCGAGCCTGCCTCAAACGGGTATCAAAACATGACATGGCAAGTAAAGGCGGCCGGTGGATAATGGGCACATCAGCCACCGAGTGCCGGTTGGTCTATACAAATAAAGGGACTAGCCGTATCCCCAATACGCCTCAAGGAATATAAAAATAAAGGGACTAGCCTTATCCCCAATACGCCTCGAGGAATACGAAATGGGAAATTTAGTTAATATCTTTTACAGGACCTCGCAGTCAACCCCATAACTTTTTTGGTTGTTTGTCATATCTCTGGCAAGTTTATATTCAGTAGTTTGCCACTGCTTTCTAAACCTTTTTTATGAAAACCAGCACAAGGCGAATTCACGTTGATGTTCGCGCCCTCTGATGGTATTACCCGGCGCGATTGATAGCCCCGCATACATTTTTAATGTGACGCCTCTGACAGCAACAACTACAACAATCGATGAAACAACAACAACATCATTAATATACAACAAGAAGCAACAACAGCATTAACACAAACAGGAAGCATCTGAAACCAGGAACAAAACGATAACAAGCATGCAGTAATATCGCAGGCAAACAAATACAAAGACGATAGTGAACAAAACACAGAAATAACACAAAAACGGGCATAAGAATAATTCACTAATCTGGACAAAAACACTAGGAACATTTTTACTAAATAAATGATCGCTAATTCATCCTTATCGAATCATTGACAATTAGCAGACAAGCGAGGAATCACGAGGAAGCTGCAGAGATGTAATTTCATCGAAAAAGTTATGAGAACACCGTGGACGGATAGAAAGATCAATGAAAATATCCCGAAAGAAGTTAACTCATAAACAGAACTATTTATTCACATTAGAATAAGACAGCTCCATTGTTTGGAAATACCATTAAAATAAGAAAGCTGGAATATGTTGTCCCACGAGAAGGTTGAAGGGGAAGAGAGCCAGGGAGAGACCAAGAGAGAAGATGCTTGGCAGTTTGACATCATGACAGGAGAAGAACGTCAGTGTCAGAAATGATTGGCAACACGAGAAAGGTAGAGGTAGCCTGATACCCAAAGGTCCCTAGTCGACAGACATGATCGCACACGCCACACGAAATGTAAGAATAATAATTTAACCTGACACTTTTGTTTCCTATTTTGACGAAAAGATGGCACATCTTCCCTTCATCATCTTTCTTCTACCCAAACGACATCTTTCCCTTCATCATCTTTCTTCTACCCAAAGGACATCATTCCCTTCAACATCTTTCTTATACCCAAACGACATCTTTCCCTTCATCATCTTTCTTCTACCCAAACGACATCTTTCCCTTCATCATCTTTCTTCTACCCAAAGGACATCATTCCCTTCAACATCTTTCTTATACCCAAACGACATCTTTCCCTTCATCATCTTTCTTCTACCCAAACGACATCTTTCCCTTCATCATCTTTCTTCTACCCAAAGGACATCTTTCCCTTCAACGTCTTTCTTATACCCAAACGACATCTTTCCCTTCATCATCTTTCTTCTACCCAACCGACATCTTTCCCTTCATCATCTTTCTTCTACCCAAAGGACATCTTTCCCTTCAACATCTTTCTTATACCCAAACGACATCTTTCCCTTCATCATCTTTCTTCTACCCAAACGACATCTTTCCCTTCATCATCTTTCTTCTACCCAACCGACATCTTTCCCTTCAACATCTTTCTTATACCCAAACAACATATTCCCCTTCAACATGTTTTATTCTATCCAAACGACATCTCCCCTTCAACATGTTTCTTCTACCCAAACGACATCTCCCCTTCAACATGTTTCTTCTACCCAAACGACATCTCCCCTTCAACATGTTTTATTCTACCCAAACGACATCTCCCCTTCAACATGTTTCTTCTACCCAAACGACATCTCTTCTTCAACATGTTTTGTTCTACCTAAACGACATCACCCCTTCAACATGTTTCTTCTACCCAAACGACATCTCCCCTTTCAACATGTTGTTTATTCTACCTAAACGACATCTCCCCTTCAACATGTTTCTTCTACCCTAAACGACATCGCCCCTTCAACATGTGTCTTCTACCCAAACGACAATCTCCCTTCAACATGTTTCTTCTACCCAAACGACATCTCCCCTTCAACATGTTTCTTCTACCCAAACGACATCTCCTCTTCAACATGTTTCTTCTACCCAAACGACATCTCCCCTTCAACATGTTTCTTCTACCCAAACGACATCTCCCCTTCAACATGTTTTATTCTATCCAAACGACATCTCCCCTTCAACATGTTTCTTCTACCCAAACGACATCTCCCCTTCAACATGTTTCTTCTACCCAAACGACATCCCTCTCTCAACATGTTTCTTCTACCCAAACGACATCTCCCCCTCAACATGTTTCTTCTACCCAAACGACATCTACCCTTCAACATGTCTCTTCTACTCAAACAACATCTCCCTCTCAACATGTTTTTTCTACTCAAACAACATCTACCCCTCAACATGTTTCTTCTACCCAAACAACATCTCCCCCTCACTATGTTTCTTCTACTCAAATAACATCTCCCCCTCAACATGTTTCTTTACTCAAACAACATCTCCACCTCAACATCTTTCTTCTACCCAAACGACATCTTGCCCTTCAACATCTTTCTTCATCCCAAACGCTATATCCTTCTTCAACATCTTTCTTCTACCTAAGCGACATCTTCACCTTCAACATCTTTCTTCTATTTAGACGACATCTTCACCTTCAATTTCTTTCTTCTACCTAAACGACATTTTGCCTTTCAACATCTTTCTTCATCCAAAACTACATCTTGCACTTCAACATCTTTCTTCTACCTAACCGACATCTTCACCTTCAACATCTTTCTTTTACCTAAACGACATCTTCACCTTCAACATCTTTCTTCTGCCTAAACGACATCTTCACCTTCAACATCTTTCTTCTACCCAAACGACATCTTGCACTTCAACATCGTTCTTCTACCTAAGCGACATCTTCACCTTCAACATCTTTCTTCTATTTAGACGACATCTTCACCTTCAATTTCTTTCTTCTACCTAAACGACATTTTGCCTTTCAACATCTTTCTTCATCCCAAACGACATCTTGCACTTCAACATCTTTCTTCTACCTAACCAACATCTTCCCCTTCAACATCTTTCTTTTACCTAACCGACATCTTCACCTTCAACATCTTTCTTCTACCTAAACGACATCTTCACCTTCAACATCTTTCTTCTACCCAAACGACATCTTGCACTTCAACATCTTTCTTCTACCTAAACGACATCTTGCACTTCAACATCTTTCTTCTACCTAAGCGACATCTTCACCTTCAACATCTTTCTTCTACCTAAACGACATCTTGCACTTCAACATCTTTCTTCTACCTAAGCGACATCTTCACCTTCAACATCTTTCTTCTACCTAAGCGACATCTTCACCTTCAACATCTTTCTTCTATTAGAACGACATCTTCACCTTCAATTCTTTCTTCTACCTAACGACATTTTGCTCTTCAACATCTTCTTCATTCCAAACGATATCTTGCACTTCAACATTCTTTCTTCTACCTAAAACGACATCTTGCACTTCAACATCTTTCTTCTACCTAAGCGACATCTTCACCTTCAACATCTTTCTTCTACCTAAGCGACATCTTCACCTTCAACATCTTTCTTCTACCTAAGCGAAATCTTCACTTTCAACATCTTTCTTCTATTTAGACGACATCTTCACCTTCAATTTCTTTCTTCTACCTAAACGACATTTTGCCTTTCAACATCTTTCTTCATCCCAAACGACATCTTGCACTTCAACATCTTTCTTCTACCTAAACGACATCTTGCACTTCAACATCTTTCTTCTACCTAAACGACATCTTGCACCTTCAACATCTTTCTTCTACCTAAGCGACATCTTCACCTTCAACATCTTTCTTCTACCTAAGCGACATCTTCACCTTCAACATCTTTCTTCTACCTAAACGACATCTTCACCTTCAACATCTTTCTTCTACCTAAGCGACATCTTCACTTTCAACATCTTTCTTCACCCCAAACGACATCTTGCACTTCAACATCTTTCTTCTACCTAAACGACATCTTGCACTTCAACATCTTTCTTCTACCTAAGCGACATCTTCACCTTCAACATCTTTCTTCTACCCAAACGACATCTTGCACTTCAACATCTTTCTTCTACCTAAACGACATCTTGCACTTCAACATCTTTCTTCTACCTAAGCGACATCTTGCACTTCAACATCTTTCTTCTACCTAAGCGACATCTTGCACTTCAACATCTTTCTTCTACCTAAGCGACATCTTGCACTTCAACATCTTTCTTCTACCTAAGCGACATCTTGCACTTCAACATCTTTCTTCTACCTAAGAGACATCTTGCACTTCAACATCTTTCTTCTACCTAAGCGACATCTTGCACTTCAACATCTTTCTTCTACCTAAGCGACATCTTGCACTTCAACATCTTTCTTCTACCTAAGCGACATCTTCACCTTCAGCATCTTTCTTCTTTTTTCTTCCCAACTGCTATCTTCACCTTCAACATCTTTCTTCTTTCTTCTTCCAAAACGACATATTCCCCCTTCAACATCTTTCTTCTTTCTTCTACCAAAACGACATATTCCCCCTTCAACATCTTTCTTCTACCTAAGCGACATCTTCACCTTCAACATCTTTCTTCTTTTTTCTTCCCAAACGCTATCTTCCCCCTCAACATCTTTCTTCTACCCAAACGACATATTCCTCTTCAACATCTTTCTTCTACCTAAGCGACATCTTCACCTTCAACACATTTCTTCTTTCTTCTTCCCAAACGCCATCTTCCCCCTCAACATTTTTCTTGTACATAAACGACATATTCTCTGTCAACATCTTTCTTCTACATAAGCGACATCTTCACCTTCAACATCTTTATTCTATTCAGACATCATCTTCGCCTTCAACTTCTTTCTTCTACCTAAACGACGTCTTGCCCTACAACATCTTTCTTCATCCCAAACGCTATCTCCACCTTCAACATCTTTCTTCTTCCCAAACGCTATCTCCACCTTCAACATCTTTCTTCTACCCAAACGAATCTTGAAGTTTCAATTATATGTTCTCTCGGGTTAATCAATTTGTCGAAAAAATATAGCTTTAAGCAATAAAGTGGTTTTATTTTCCGCCCAGAACGAGGGAAACTCACAAACGAATCATCTACATTCTCTTTTTTACTTTAATTTCATTCTTTTTTTGGTGACAGATATAGAGTGTTGGAATTAATCCTTGTTACCTATGCTAAACGCTAGAATGAATCTTTATTACCGTTGACAGATGCTAAAATTAATCCTTATTACTGCTGCTAGATGCTAGAATTACTCTTTATTACCGTTGCTGGACGAAAGAATTAATCCTTATCACCGCTGTGGACGCTAGAATTAATCTTTATCACCGTAGCTAGCCGCTAGAATGGATGCTATACAATAGATTCTTCAATCCTTCCGAAGAAACCTAACGTTCTGAAGTAGGAACCTGTCTGTGATGTGCTAGTACTATCACATTCTGTACACCTGAATGCACGAAGGAATGGATGACCGGTATTTCCCTTTCATAGCAAGCGACGGGCCCAGGAATCGAACCCTCGTCCCAGAAATGTGTTGTTAAGTTGACAAATCACAACATACAAACATGGGAAGACACTTCAATGACTATATTGAGGCATGTAATGTAGTCACTATAATGTCTTTTCTGTGTTTATATGTTGTATCTTATGTATTTGTTTGCTGATGAAGGCAAATCCCAGCAACGTCCAATGTTTTCGGTAATTGTGTTCTGTAAAGCTGCATTACATAATGGTATGTTATATACACGAGCTGAGAAAGCATAAGAGTCATAAGAATACCGTTTCAGGAACCGGGTCGTCAGCACTGCCGTAATGTACAGGTCCTTTCTGCACTCCTAAGACATAAGGAGCTTGTGGAGTTAGACCCATATTTGTATAGACCAGAAAGTCTTCAGTCGGTGATGTGATCGGCATCATGCCCGCCGCCTTTGCTTCCCAAGGATTTTCCTGGTACCTGGTTTAGAATGGCTCGATTATTTTTAAAGAATTCGAAACCACCCTAACGTGCATTGAACCAAAGATATCCGGCTACACAACCGCAAGGGAGAGCGCCGTGGCTGAGAGGTTACGACTTAAGCTTCAGACGGTATACATCTTTTAGAGCGTAGTGCTGGAGATCAAATGATAGAACACGTCCCCCTGATCTCTCGGACAATGAGGACTGATACCTCGTCTTTTGATGTAAGGGTTGAAAGTCTGGTGGTCCTGTGTGTAAGTTGTGCATGTTTTCTAATTCCACAGCAACTGGAAATAGCAGAGTAGGCCTTTAGATTGCTGCCCTGGCAGAACTATTAGGTAAGAACACCCTAATAACAGTCAAAAAGAGCCCGTTATCCTTTGATGGGGTAGCGGGGGTAGTCTATCAAAAGAGAGGTAAGGTGCCTCCTTCCCTCCGCTAGCCTACGAGACACCCTTGGGCAAGGTGGAGTACCCGTTTAGCCCCCCGATCAGGGTTACGTGAAGCCATTTGTGCAGGTGGTGGATGAAGTTGAAGAGCAGCAAACAGATAGTTGTAGGTTATGGTCTCCAGCTTCACGACGGTAGGCAGAGGATCTCTTTTTTGGGAGACAATGGCTACGGTCATCGACCAGTATGGTCACTGCTAGGAAGGAAAGCAATGGCAAACTACCTTCTTTACAGATGCCAGAAATATCGTGTACTGCAGTCTTAACGTCATCAGGCGACTGAGTGGGAAAGAATATCGACATTGAAAGTAGGAACTTGGAATGTAAGAACTATGAGTGGGGATGGAAAATTTGATAACATTAAGAATGAAATGAGAAGATTAAATATTAACCTGTTAGGTATATGTGAGACCAGATGGACAGGAATGGGCATTATAACATCTGAGGAATATAGAATAATCTATTCTGGTGGAGAGAAACAACAGCGAGGAGTAGCAATTAAAATGGATAAAGAGAGAGCAAAATCGATCAAAGGATATTGGACTGTATCAGACAGAGTGTTACTGGTGAAGTTGAGTGGAAGACCTTTTGATGTCAACGTCATTCACGTTTATGAACCAACAGCAGACAGTAGTGATGACAGCATCGAACAATTAGTATAATGAGCCACATCACGAAGATTCTGATGAGAATTATCATGCAAAGAGTCAGGAAGAAAATACAACCCAAAATAGGAGAAGAACAATGTGGGTTTGTAGAAGGCAAGGGCACAGTAAATGCTGTGTATATACTGAGAACATTAATTGAACGTTTATAGAAGTAAACAAAGATCTATATCTTTGCTTTATTGGCTTCACAAAGGCTTTCGATAATAGTGAGACATGTCAACGTGATAAGGATGCTTGAAGATCTACAAATTGATGGAAAAGTCCGTAGACTTGTAAAAAACATATATTGGAAACAACAAGCTGCCATCAGAATTGATAACAATGTAGGTCAATATCAGCCTATTAAGAGAGGTGTGAGACAGGGATGTGTAATGTCTCGAGATCTTTTTTCCCTGTACAGTGAAAATATTATCAGAAATATAGAAGATATGGAAGGAATCAACATTGGGGGACGATACATCAATAACATTAGATATGCAGATGATACAGTCTTGATTGCAGACAATGAACAGGACCTGCAAAATTTAGTAGATGCGGTTGTTGCACACAGTGAACAACTAGGGTTAGAACTGAATATTAATAAGGCACACATTATAGTCGTCACTGGGAAGAAGGAAATACCACAATGTGATATACGAGTAAATGGGCATATTCTTAAGCAAGTGAATCGATACAGTTATCTCGGCACAGTCATAACATCTGATGGGAGATGTCTTGAAGAGATTAGAACAAGAATTGCCATTGTGAAGGTAGCCTTTTGCAAGATGAAAAACATACTGACCAATAAAAAGATATCAATTGAAACGAGAAAAAGAGTGTTGAAGTGCTACATAGAACCTATACTTTTGTATGGATGTGAAGCGTGGACAATAAGCAGTCAAGCTGAAAAACAGCTGATGGCTGTAGAAATGTAGTTTCTGAGGAAAATGCAAAGAATACCATGGACAGACAGAAAAATGAACAAGTCCTTCAAGAAACAAATGAAGATCGTAAACTGATTAGAGACATTAGACGTAGACAGTCAAAATTTTTGGGCATGTTATGAGAAGAAATGAATTGGAGAACTTGGTGACAACTGGCAAGATCGAAGGGAAGAGACCAAGGGGAAGACCGAGAAGCAAATACCTGGATGGCTTGGCCACGTGGCATGGTCGAGACAGGAACACGGAGCTGATCCACGATTCTGGTGATCGAGTGAGATGGCAGAATATGACCGCCCAAGCTTATCGGCATGGCACATGATGGATGGATGGACCTTGGATGGAATATGTCTAGAGGAAGCAAACCAGGCTCAAATGAATTCGGAAATGGAATAGACTGACTGGTGTCTTGCATATCTAAGTGTACGGACAGTCCTCGGGAGAACAATGACGACGAAGCAGATACGTGGAACAAGGTAACTTTACATGACCTGCGGCCGGAGATGACCTTACACCAAAGAGACGAGAGATTAACTTAGACCAAAGAGACACTAGGTTAACTTACACCAAAGACAGGAGAGATTACCTTACACCAAAGACAGGAGAGATTACCTTACACCAAAGAGACATAAGATTATTTTACACAACTGAGACGCGAGATTATTTTACACCAATGAGATGAGAGATTACCTTACATTGAAGTAACGTGACATTACCTTACATCAAAGAGACACGAGATTAACTTACACCAATGAGATGAGGGAATACCTTAAAACCAAGGAGACGAGAAATTACCTTACACCAATAAATGTAGAGAATACCTTAGTTAGTTAGTTAGTTAATTAGTTAGTCAGTTAGTTAGTCAGTTAGTTAGTTAGTTAGTTAGTTAGTTAGTTATTTAGGTTAGTTAGTTAGTTAGTTAGTCAGTCAGTCAGTCAGTCAGTCAGTCAGTCAGTCAGTCAGTCAGTTAGTTAGTTTAGTTTAGTTAGTTAGTTAGTTAGTTAGTTAGTTAGTTAGTTAGTTAGTTAGTTAGTTAGTTAATTAGTTAGTAGGTAGTCGACAGATCATCCTCATTGCACACCTAACCAGTCAGCCCATAAGTGCTCGGATCCCATCCTCAGCAAATTCCGCAGCGTGTAGCGGCTCACTACATCAGTTTTGTGTTGGTTTATTACTCTACTTTGGCTTCCTGCTGAGTATTCTTGTTTGGCCAGCCCTCTTTTAACTTGCTGTTCTCGCAGTCTGACCATGGTTGTAGATCCCCAGTCACCGCTTGGTTCTCGTAAACGACTTACTTCTCGTAGAGCATTCAGAATGTCTGCCTGGTCCATGGCTCGTCCGCCTTATACATTAGCCCTACCTGCTATTCTGTCAGCCTGCTCATTCCCGTGTACACTAGAATGCCCTGGCACGAAAATTAAACTAATCTTTGCCAGCCGAGACTGCCCCAGAGACAGCAGCCACTCTCTTCCGGACCCACCCAATCTTTATCCTCCTGAGCATACTCAATGAGTCACTAAGGACACATGCCCGATTGAATGTCTGTGTTTCGAGCCATGTTATTGCTGTACTTACTGCCATGACTTCCATAGTCAGGCTGCTTGTGGTCAAAGCAAAACCGTCAGACTCTTCCGTCACAATTTTCCCTTCGGCCTGAGCGTAAAGGCCCATGAACTTCTCACTCCTCGGACGACCGAATCCATTCGTGTAAATGACAACATCATCCTCTAAAGAATTATTGATGGTCAGAGCCTGTACTTCCGCCTTCCACAGCAACTGGATTTTCTTGTCTGCATTTCCTGTCTAGTTGGATGCACACTGAAAAGGATGTACAGAAATATGTACACTCCTCGACAGGTTCTAAGTCTTCAAGTGAATACACCTGTTGAAGAATGTCTTCGGCTTGACCCATCCACGACATTCCTCTTTTTAACCTGCTGCCCTTTACCTTCTTAATCTCGTTATGCAGTGGATGATGTTATGTTTGCGTTGACTCTGAGATAGTCACGTGCTTGACAAATTTGTTTTCTGGCCCTCATGGTTGGAAAAATCAAGAAGGTAGCACATCGCCCTGCATACTGTATCTCTTGTACATCCAAGAATAATGCGCATAGCTTCATTCTGTATCCTTTTCATCCTTTCTATCTGCTTATGGCTGAGAGTCAGGTTCGCCATCGCATACTCCAAAACAGACATGACCAGACCCAGACCCTGGCAAAGAAGACATAGATGGCGCGCTCACAGTTTGCAGCGCAGCCAAACCCCGCTTGGCCTTTGTTATTACCTGGTCTATGTGCTAATTATAAGCTAGGCTTCGATCAAATCGTATCCTCAGTTAATTCATTGCCTGCATTCTTTTCACCGTCTCTGAACCGAGATTTACAGTTGGCGTTCGGATGGTGACAATATGGTTATTCAAAGACAACCATGACACTGTTGCCTTTGTTGGGTTGACCATTGCCCGAGCCTCAACACATCAAGCACTTATGCGATTGAGTTCGGTTTGCAGTTCCACGGCAACCTGCTCTCTATCTTTAACCCTGACGATACACTAAAACGTCGTCTGCATACGACAATGTCCTCCCCGGTCCTATGATTTGCTCGCTGGTGATTCTCATAGTGAAGGCGTTTAACAGCACCGGAGATAATAGTGATCCCTGTGATAGGCCAGGATATATTGTCTAGAGATTACCTTAACCAAATAGACGCTAGAATACCTTGCACTAAAAAGACGCCAGTTTACACCACAAAGAGGAGAAATTATCTTAAGCCCAACAAAAACAAAACCAAAAAAAACCCGATGCAAGGAAGTCGATACTCTTGTCTTCTGAACCATTTTTATACACCTCTATATCTTTAAATATCGTTTTAACCCTGACAACAAACAAAGCGTGTTCATTCCATTTTTAACGTCATTCCCTGACATAAAACACAGCACCAAAAAATTCCTCAGGAATCATTTTTACCATAATGATATAAAACAGATTACCCTGGCATTTCCCAAAGGAAGAATTGTGTTTTTAAGATCATAATAAGCTAAGATCACACTTTCATGAGTGAATTATATTACAGAATGTGTTATTGTTAAATGTAGAATAGCTCAGGCAAATGCAGAATTTCACCAGATAAGCAATATTCTCTGCAACCTTTGCAAATCGGGGTGAGGAAAAGAGTTCTTAAGAGTTATATTGAGCGAATCCTGATGTACGGAAGCGAATCATGGACAATTAGCAGCCAAGTGAGGACTATACTGAAGCTGTGGTGATGTGTATTTCTAAAATAATTATGAGAACAACGCAAACAGGTAGAAAGGGTAATGAAGATGTCTTAAAAGAAATTAACTCACAAGAAGACGATTCATTCGATTTTCCATCCATCCATCATGTGCCATGCCGATAAGCGTGGGCGACCATGTTTTGCCATCTCACTCGATCACCGGAGTCGTGGATCAGCTCCGTGTTCCTGTCTCGACCATGCCACGTGGCCAAGCCATCCAGGTATTTACTTCTCCGACTTCCCCTTGGTCTCTTCTCTTCGATCTTGCCAGTTGTCACCAAGTTCTCCTACTCATTTCTTGTCATATCATGCCCACAAAATTTTGACTATCTACGTCTAGTGACACCAATCGGTTTACGATCTTCAATTGTTTCTTGAAGGACTTGTTCATTGGTTTTTCTGGCTGCCCGTGGTATTCTTTGCATTTTCCTCATAAGCCATATTTCCACAGCCTTCAGATGTTTTTCAGCTTGACTGCTTATTGTCCACGCTTTACATCCATACAGAAGTACAGGTTCTATGTAGCACTTCAACATTCTTTTCTTGTTTCAATTGATATCTTTTTATTGGTCAGTATGTTTTTCATCTTGCAAAAGGCTACCTTCGCAATGGCAATTCTTGTTCTAATCTCTTCAAGGCATCTCACATCAGTTTTATCGTCGACTTAAAACAGCACACATAATTCACATTAATCATTTGTACCATTTCTGGCTGCTAAAACTAATAATATAAATCAAATTATTCTTGCGTTCCCGAAAGGAAGACTTATGTTTTTAAGTTCACAGCAAACTGAACCCACACTTGGGTGAGTGAGTTCTATTCTAGAATGTGTTTTAGCGTGCTAGTCCAGACGCGAACTGAGGCGAGAGATTAGGACTGGGGGTGATTGCTTTCTTGCACAGCTAATCAACGTACTCCAACAGGGAAATGGCACTATGTAGGAGTTACCTTGAGGCGTCTGTGTTTTTACTTCGTGGCGAAGTGGTTAAACTATTCGCTTCGTGTTCAGAACGATGTGGGTTCGTTTTCAATATTCGTCATTCGCTACGAGAGTGCAGTTTTTGAGGAGATCCCTAGGGTTCGCCGTGAAAGCTAGTGAGTTCGTGCACTGAGTTACAGCGTCAGACGGCTAGTTGCTAGGCGTATAGAGACCGAGCTACATATATGGGATAAAAACCAAGTTAGTATGCCGGAATGGATAATAGCGCTCGTTCTCCCACTTCCGGTGTGCTGATACCGAGGTAGCTGGTTCAAATCCTAGACCTGTCTATCGAACTAAAATGTTGACTTCTCGCCCTTGACTTGGGGACGTAAATTTACAAGGGCCTCGGAAGTCGGAATTGGTTCGACACTTAAAGACCAGACGGACACATAATCAGACTGCTCCTGATACCATTAGTGTAGGGACTCTTCGCTGGCTGTGGCAGATGAGGACGGGGCACATATGGGAATTTCTCGAGTGTTGTGATGTCTGTTCTTGACTCAACTCAACTCAACTCAACTCAACTCAGCTCAACTCAGCTCAACTCAACTTAACTCATTGTGTTGGTATTCTGGCAGTGTCATTATGCATAGTGTACCTGTGCGGGCCGTTGGTTTGTCGAGACTCCTGTCTGTTCCACTATTCACGCGGGGCAGTGAGTAGTAATTTGTGTGATATACTCTGTCATAGGAACGGAGCATAATGGGTTGACCCTTTGCCGTGATGTTGGAAGCGCGACTTTAACTAACACCTCAACTCAACTTAGTCATACTACATTCTCTAAACTTTCTGTTCTTGAATGCATCCACACTATTCATGATTTATCTCTTACTTGCTATTTTCATTACTTCCTTCGTTCGCTAGATAGTCTCCGTGGCGAAGTAGCGTAGTGGTCAAAATCGCGCTCCGAAGGTTGTGGGTTCGATTCCGACCTGCGCCATTTCGTTCACCAGTATAATTTTCTCTGAGACTGGCTGGAGCTACGGGGTTCGTGTTTTGTGCGAGGCTTCCGGCAGTTCGTCCCGCGGATAGAGGCCGGGCCATATGGGATCAAACTTGGGGCAATGAAGTCGATTAACTTGCTTTTTAAACCTTGGTTAGCTAGTATACATAATTTTATCTGGTTTGTTAACGTTGTTGTTCTGTTATGGTTTAATTTGGTTTGTTGTTGTGGCTGTTGTCGTTGTTGTTGTTGTTGTTGTTGCTGCTGCTGTTGTCGGTGTCGCTGTTGTTGATGTTGTTGTTATTTTTGTTGTTGCTGCTGCAGTTGTTGTTGCTACTTTTGTTGTTGTTGTTGTTGGTATTGTTGCTGTTTTTGTTGTTGGTATTGTTGCTGTCTTTGTTGTTGCTACTGTTTGTTGTTGTTGTTGTTGTTTCTGTTGTTCTTGTTGTTGTTGATATTGCCGTCGTCGTCGTCATCGTTGTTGTTGTGGGGATACTGCATGCCTTAATTTTTTTGTCTATTATCAGCCTAATTTTTCCACGTGGCTGACATGATAAGAGCGCTCCATCTCTTAAACTTCCGGGGCACTGACCACGGAGTAGCGGGATCAATCACTAGATCAGTCAGTTGGAATTAAATGTTGGCTTCTCGTTCAGACAGCACTGGCAAACTGCTGAACGTACAATCGCCAGATAAATCAGTTTGGGGTATATTCTGCAAAAGCTATGCAGCATTTTATTGTTCAGCCTAAATGTTTTGCATATCCTTTACAGTACATCGCTGTCAACATCAGCATCTTTCAGCTGTAAGTTGATTTCTTGGCAAGATTACGCTCAGTAGTTTGCCATTGCTTTCTGAGCGGCCGGCTCACATACCCCGTAAGTTACCGATGCGATTCGAACCACTGCTAATTCTCACCGTCATCACGTTACCGACGAGAGTATACGAGATTACGGAGAGAAGTCGCTAACCTCTAAGCCACGAAGCCGGCATTGTTCAGTCTACGTAGTGCATATTTCTGTTCGTTTTGAGCGGTCATTGAGAAAATGTTATGCTTTAAGTTTTCATTTTCTGATATACGTATTTATTGGGTACTTTCATCAACTCACGTCTAATTCTGTCTACTCTCTCTCTCTCTCTCTCTCTCTCTCTCTCTCTCTCTCTCTATATATATATATATATATATATATATATATATATATATATATATATATATATATATATATATATATACATATATATATATATATATATATATGTATATATATTTCTCTGCGTGTGTTCGTTTATTTTTGTGACATTATTCTCTCTCTCGTTCTCTCTCTCTCTCTCTCTCTCTCTCTCTCTCTCTCTCCTCTCTCTCTCTCTCTCTCTCTCTCTCTCTCTCTCTGCGCGCGGGGTGT
>JACEFZ010020292.1:0-50738 GCA_014155875.1 Cepaea nemoralis
ACTGTTAGCCCTTTTTGAATGAGTGATTCTATCATACACTGTTAGCCCTCTTCTGTGAATGAGTGATTCTATCATACACTGATTAGCCCTGTTCTGTGAATGAGTGATTCTATCATACACTGTTAGCCCTGCTTCTGTGAATGAGTGATTCTATCATACACTGATAGCCCTGTTCTGTGAATGAGTGATTCTATCATACACTGATAGCCCTCTTCTGTGAATGAGTGATTATATCATACACTGATAGCCCTCTTCTGTGAATGAGTGATTCTATCATACACTGATAGCCCTCTTCTGTGAATGAGTGATTCTATCATACACTGATAGCTCTCTTCTGTGAATGAGTGATTCTATCATACACTGATAGCCCTCTTCTGTGAATGAGTGATTCTATCATACACTAATAGCCCTCTTCTGTAAATGAGTGATTATATCATACACTGATAGCCCTCGTCTGTGAATGAGTGATTCTATCATACACTGATAGCCCTCTTCTGTGAATGAGTGATTCTATCATACACTGATAGCCCTCTTCTGTGAATGAGTGATTCTATCATACACTGATAGCCCTCTTCTGTGAATGAGTGATTCTATCATACACTGATAGCCCTGTTCTGTGAATGAGTTATTCTATCATACACTGTTAGCCCTGTTCTGTGAATGAGCGATTCTATCATACACTGTTAGTCCTGTTCTGCACAAGCACCAGTGAATTAATATGTGTAGTTTGTGAGTATTTTTGTAGTCGTTACTTCTGCTTCTGACCCATACAGCAATACCAAAGTACATTCAGGGTAACATATTCTAACATGCCTGGTTAGCCTCTGCTTTTCTCTCTAATCTTAGTATCTCAGTTCTATGATGCGCTGGTACATAGCTGTATAGAAAGCTTGTAACGTCACCAAGACTCGTTTCCCGACTTCATGGACATCAGATTGTTACACATTATGTTCCTCATCCGAGTATGTGCTTTTGTGTTGTTGACGGTCGAAAATTGTTGTCAAAGACAGAGGCATCAGACCCCCGTGTGGATCTGGAAGGCAAGGTGCAACCACCTCATTATCTTCCGGGATTTCATGGAATGCTACATATCAGATAACCAAATAACACATATAAAATATTTTTAAAAAAAAATAACATTCTAGTCATAACTGTGATGAGGTGAAGTGGACCTGGTAAAGTAATAACGGATAAACACACAATAATATATTCAGGGGGTTATAAACACGAAAAATTAGTAGGATTACTGACGGACGGCGAAACAGATCAATCAGAAAATGATTATTGGAGCATTGCAGATATCGTAATTATAGCTCAAATTAAAGGCAAACCGATTCATGTAAATATTATACAAGTATAAACAAGAGACACAAATATAATTGGAGAAAAATACACAGATTTCGTGATGAAATAGATAAAGCGATCTATCAAACCTAACAACAAAAGATGAAACCAGTACATGAAGATAGTTAGTTAGTTAGTCGACAGATCATCCTCATTGCACATCGAACCATTCAGTCCATAAGTGCTCGGATCCCCTCCTCAGCAACTCCCGCAGTGTGTAGCGGCTAACGACACCAGTTCTGTGTTGGTTTATCAATCTTCTTTGGCTTCCTGCGTAGTGTTCTTGTTTGCCACCCCTCTTTTAATTTGCTGTTCTCGCAGTCTGGCCATTGTTGTAGATTCAAAGTCATCACTTGGTTCTCGCAAAAGTCTTACTTCTCGTAGAGCATTCAGAATGCCAGCCTGGTCCATGGCGCGTCCGCGCTTGTCAGCCCGCTAATTTCCTTGTACTCCCGCGTGCCCTGGCACGAAGATGAAACTAATCTTTTCCAGCCAAGACCGCTCCAGAGACAGCAACCATTCTCTTCGGATCCACCCATCTCTATCCCTTTGAGTCGCTAAGGAAACATGCCCTAGTGAATGTCTGTGTCTCGAGCCATGTTATTGCTTTACTTAGTTCCATGACCTCCATAGTCTGGCTACTTGTGGTCTCAGCAAAAGCACCCGAGTCCTCCTTCACAATTCTCCCTCCGGCCCGAGCCGTAAAGGCCCATGAGCTTCTCACATGTCTGACGACTGACCCATCTGTGTAAATGACAGCATAACCGTCTAGCGAATTCTCGAAAATCAACGCTTGTACTTCCGCCTCCACAGCATGCCGGGTTTTCTTGTCTGCATTTTCTGTCTAGTTGGATGCAAACTGAAAAGGACGTACAGAAATATGTTGGCACTTGTAACCACTCCTCGCCAGGCGACTCTTTGACGTGAAGTTGGAATCACGAATAAATAACTAACTAACTAAAGTAGTGTCTACACTTGAAGATATCAACGCAAAAGTGAAAGTTTGAAAGGAATGAATGGAAGATGTAGTAGGTTACTATATTAGGAATAAAACACGAATGTGGAGAAAACCTGATAGAATTGGCAAAAGTAATTGATAATGAGACTGCAACCACCTGGTTTAAACAACAAAAGAGACGACTTAGCGCAGAAAAGACCCGACAAGAAAACATTCAACTAAATTTACTACATACAGATTAGTAAAAGAGTTAGTAATGCATTGTGAAACGTGAAGACAATGCATGGCGTTGATTGTAACAAAGATCACCTCCCACTTGTGGACAACATATAAGTAAGATTGAAAAGAAGACAAAAATGTTAAAAACATTAGATTAACAAAGATATAAGAGGAGATAGAGAAATTCAGAAACAAAACATAATGATTGTGAGACACAGATACATTGCAATAACTAAAATACAAAGAATCCGAAATTGTGTAGAAAATGTGGGCTTGCTGATCGCAGGGAGTCAGAAGAAAAACCACGAAGTATGAATGAAAAGCTCGACGAAGGGAAAAACACACACAAATATAGCCGCTCGTTTCGACCGAAGTCTTTGTCAACGGAAGAACAATAACAAAGGATACCACGCAGGTAACACAAAGGAACACTAATCTTTTTTAAGGTAATCCGATCGATAAGGTTGGACAAGCAAAAAAGACATTTTTAGATTACAACTTTGTCTAGAATTGTGTACACACTACTTTAGTTAGTTATTTATTCGTGGTTCCAACTTCACGTCAAAGAGTCGCCTCATTATGCTCCGTTTCTGTGCCAATGAATATAACACAAAATGCTCCCCACTGTCCCATGTGAAAAGTGAACAGACAGGAGTCTCGACAAATCAACAGCCAGCACAGGTATACTATGCATAATGCCGCTGCCAGAATGCCAACACAAAAGTCAGCCACGAAAAATACAGGTCATCGTCACTAGAAAACCAGCAGAGCTACTTTAATCTCCTCCATAACCTTATCTAGAATGGTTGTTTTCTATTTTCATCTCTCCACTGCTTTGCTGGCAATTATTTGTATTCTACTTTAATCTCCACCGTGATGCTGTCTGTAATTGTTTGTACACTTCAATAACCTATTGCATTAGTTTGTCTAGAATAATTTGTATACTAATTCAATAACATTAGTCATGCAATATCATCAATAACATTAGATATGCAGATGATACAGTATTGATTGCAGGCAATGCGCAGGATCTGCAACAATTAGTAGTACTCACTTGTACACAGTGAGCAACTGGGGTTAGAATTAAATTGTAAAAAGACACAGGTTATGGTAGTTACTAGGAAGAACGAAATACCACAACGTAATATACAAGTAGACAGTCAAAATTTTTTGGACATGTTATGAGAAGAAATGGATTGGAGAACTTAGTGACAACTGGCAAGATCGAGGGGAACAGACCAAGAGGAAGACCGAGAGGAAAATACCTGGATGGCTTGGCCACATGGCATGGACGAGACAGGAACACAGAGCTGATCCACGACACTGGTGATCGAGTGAAATGGCGAGTCATGACCGCCCACTCTTTCCGGCATGGCACATGATTGATTGATTGAATATACAAGTAAATGGCACTATTCTTCAACAAGTGAATCGGTCCAATTATCTCGGAACAGTCATAACATCTGCTGGGAGATGCCTTGAAGAGATTAGAACAAGAATCGCAATGGCGAAAGTAGCCTTTAGCAAGATGAAAAACATTCTGACCAATAAAAAGATGTCAATTGAAACGAGAAAAAGAGTGTTGAGGTGCTACATAGAGCCTGTTCTTTTGTATGGATGTGAAACTTGGACAATGAGCAGTCAAGCTGAAAAACATCTGATGGCTGCAGAAATGTGGTTTCTGAGGAAAATGCTAAGAATACCATGGACAGACAGAAAAACCAATGACCAAGTACTATAGAAGACAAATGACAATCGTACATTGATTAGAGAAATTAGACGTAGACAGTCAAAATTTTTTGGACATATTATGACAAGAAATGGATTGGAGAACTTAGTGACAACTGGCAAGATCGAAGAGAACAGACCAAGAGGAAGACCGAGAGGAAAATACCTGGATGGCTTGGCCACATGGCATGGACGAGACAGGAACACTGAGCTGATCCACGACTCTGGTGATCGAGTGAAATGGCGAGTCATGATAGCCCACGCTTTCTGGCATGGCACATGATTGATTGATTAATTCAATATCCTCTTTTGCTTTGTCTATGCTTACATGCTACTTTCATCTCCCCTACCTTGTTGTCTACAAGGGGTTTGTCTTTCATCTCCTCTACTACTTTGCAAGAACGATCAGTAAATGTTTTCATGTCCTCCACCATGTTGTTTAGAATAGATTTATAATGTGTTCAGACCCTATTGTGACCCCTCTTTCAATTGCCACAAAGTCCGTCAATTCTCCTTCAAATCTGATGGTAGATTATTGCTTCCAATATGCGAGGGGGCTTCAAATGAAAACCATAAATGTGTGTGTGTGTGTTTGTGTGTGTGTGTGTGTGTGTGTGTGTGCGTGCGTGCGTGTGCGTGCGTGCGTGCGTTCAATACAAGTCCTCCAGCGCCGATAAAGTGCTTGGATTCCTGTAGAAAACAATTATCTGGGATCATTACTCGGCGTGCCTGACCCGGTCCTGAACAGTCTGTCACAGAAGTCACGCCGTTTTGAAACAGACCAGAACAAGTCATTACTCTGCGCCTTAGAACAGGACACAACAGATTGCGCAACCACATGTATACAAAATTCAAGATTGGTGACTCAGCCATGTGCACATGTGGTTTGGCGCCACAGACAGCAGAGCACATACTTCAAGACTGCCCACGCTACAACATATCCAGGCGAACATTTTGGCCTAGAGAGAGAAAAGTGGAAGATAAACTCTATGGACCGCTGAGTGAACTAAAAAAGACTGTTGGATTCATACAGAAAACAAAATTGCAGTTATAGATGTATTTCAAGCGAACGAAAGAAGAAGAAGAAGAAGAAGAAGAAGAAGAAGAAGAAGAAGAAGAAGAAGAAGAAGAAGAAGAAACTTCCTAATCCACCCATACACTTGCTGGACTGACAGCATGTATCACCATACTGGACTTTCAATCGCCGATGAAATGTTATAGGTTTCACCCCTTCAATTATATTTTTTTTTTATACGGATAATAGAACGCTACTCCTCTTATGTGCATGTAAAAAGTGGAGCGGTCATCTTTAAACTGTCCTTACGACGTCATCGTCTTCGTCTGCACCGTGACGTTACGTGCTTAACACTCTTGGCATTCTTAACAACAATACTTACAGGTTACAAGACGATGACATGGTTATTGCAATTTATATCACATTTTTAAGGTTATAATTTCATTATCCAGATATATATTCCATCAGGTTAAGAGAGAAGAAAATGTCACATAAAAGCTACACATATTTTAAGTAATAATTAATTTTCATATGTCAGAAATAAAGTATTGCAATGTTATATCGAACCTGTTCTGCTTTATGGTGGTGACTTTGGAATATTATTTATTTTTCCGCGTTTCCATCCTGTTTCAGGATATTGCGGTCTGTCACGGAAAATAAACTTGTTAGTTGCGCTCGATGACAAACAAGACCCGACATTAGTCTGCAAAAACAACCGACCCTTTGATGTTGTACAGACTGAGAAAAATACGTCGTTAAAACTGTCTACACACGATCGGCATTTCTAACTGAGAAACAAGATACGTCGCGTCAAAATGTCTACCCCTGGTCGGCGAATCTTTATGATGTGGGTTGTTCGAGAAACGAATAACAACGCCAAACGTCTGCCAAGGCGGTAGTAGCCTTTGAAGTGCTAGACGGAAAGTCTCGACAGACGCGGGATGGATTCTGTGATGTGGGGAATTATGTGGTTCACAGACAGACTGAACTATTGATGTACGGGACAAAGAATGTCCCCAAATGAAAGCAAATTTGACAGCGGATTGACTCCAGTTAGTCTAGAACAGGAGGAGGAAACCAGATTCTGGACGGATCAGCGTCTAGACATTTTGGTGACGTCACTCCAGCCCAATATAAAAAGCGTTGCGGTAAACAAGTGGAGTTAGTCGATCAAGATTTCTGAAGTGGGAAAGATCGGTGCCGTTTTCCGAGTTGTGCTCAATGAAAGAAACTAGGGTGTCAAATTGTTGATATTTATCGGCGGACATAGATCCAGTCTGTGATTGGCTAGTTTCGATTAGCAACCGGAATAGGCATATGGTAGGCTATTAATCATATCTAACTTAGAGTATGATTAGGAATAGAGTACAGTACTGTGCGGTGATATAATGTATTATAGGTGTGGTGATATAATTATTATGATTAGTGATAGAATGTTCTATAAGTGCGGTGCTAGAAAGTATCGTAGGAGCGTCGGCACTAGTATCCTATTGTGTGGCTTCAACTAGCTTGAGTGATATATCATTTTACTCAGGGAGTTGAGGACAATGTAGTGGAATAATAATTAGAGAGATTAAAGATGGTTGAGAGGGGGAGAGGAATGTGAAATGGTAGGATCTTCCAGTAGGGCATCTGCTGGGTTTCTACCCGTTCCTTTATTCTTTCCTGGTGTTGCCATGTCTCAGATCATATGATGAGTTATTTGGCCGTATGACAGAGATCGGATCTCTGTTATAGATCTGAGTGCTGCTATTGGCCTACCTTCACCTAATTCCGGCCAGGACTGAGTTGCCCTCACCATAGTATTCTCTATTCTACAGGTTCCATTTACAGGTCCACGTATGTGTGCTATGATTTTCAACAGTGAAGCTAACACATTTTAGAAGATGATGGCTCAGAATTTGAAGACAGAAGTTGCTGAGAGGCCGCTACATTGGGCTTATACCCAAGTTGGTTTGCGGGAACCTAGCTCCTGCTGAGCAGGACATGCTGATGAGATTTATGTTTAGCAAGTGATAGGTGTATCATTGAACAGTCAGAACATTGTATAAATACACTACTGATACCAGGAACATTCATACAAATTTATACTGATACCTAGAACATTCAGAGTGTGGTGTTAATATGGGGAATCTTTAAAACCAGTGACACTAGATCCATTAAGATTTCCCCAGTAACAGTGACAATAGGGTTAGAATTTTTCTGATTAACAATCAGTTAAGTAACAGAGGAAATTCATAGTGGGAATCAGATTGAAGACTCTCATTAGACAGTGTTTGTCATGGGTGTCCAAGCATCCTAGTGGTTCGAGAGACAACGGAGGAGGTCTTCACGTGACCGGAGGAGCATCACCTTGGAGAGGTTGCTTGTCTGGAATACATGGTGCTAGTGTGTTCTCAGCACAGTGATGTGAATGACTATACTCCTGAACACTGATCTGAGTCTATATACACTTTA
Organism: Cepaea nemoralis; assembly: GCA_014155875.1. Taxonomy (NCBI): domain Eukaryota; kingdom Metazoa; phylum Mollusca; class Gastropoda; order Stylommatophora; family Helicidae; genus Cepaea; species Cepaea nemoralis. The sequence goes on from JACEFZ010020292.1 coordinate 7,722, forward strand.
GAACATACGTCACACATTCTACACCTTACACACACACACACACACTTCTCCTACATATACTCTTTGCTTTAATAAATTTCTTGTTTTTATTTGTTGAAGCTAGAGTTGTCAAGTATGTTATGTTGGGGAAGAATGAGAGGGGGCATGATCCAGGGGTGAGTAAGAGTGAGAAGAAGATGTCTTCAGATTGAGGGAGTGTTGTGGACGGAGTCTGCTGGATATCTCCAGGATAGAGATATTGAATTAAAACAAATGTGGGTGTTGATTCCCCTCACTCCAGGGAAGACACTAAAGTGGTAAAGAAGAACAAGTAACTACTACGACATTGATTCTTTACACACACGACAGTCAACATCAGCATCTTTCAGCTGTATGTTGATTCCTAAGCTAGATTACGCTCATCAGCACGCCACGACTTTCTGAGCGACCGGCTCCATACTCTCATAAGTCACTGGCGCGACTCGAACCGCTTCCAATCCTCGTGCGCTCACGTCAACCATGAGAGTATTCGGGGTTACGGAGAAAGCTGCTAACTTCTCGGCCAGGGAGACGGGCATTGACTTTGGAATATGAACGAACAAATTAGGAAGAGCATGGAAGCAGCAGAGATGTGGTTCCTGGGACGAAGCTTGCGAATACCTCGGACGGCCGGAGTAATTAACAACGATTACGTGGGAAAATTTAATGAAAGCAGACCAGTTTCATCATCATCATGTGCCTTGCCGATAAGCGTGTCAGTCATGTTTCGCCATCTCACCAAATCACAAGAATCGTGAATCAGCCCAGTATTCTTGTCTCGACCATGCCACGTGCCCAAACCATCCAGATATTTACTTCTCTGCCTTCCCCTTGTTCTTTTCACCTCAATTTTGCCAGTTGTCATTCAGTTCTCTGATGTATTTCTTCTTATAAAGTGTCCAAAAAACATTGACTATTTAAGTCAATAGGGAAGCTGAGTCGCAAAGAGAGCTTATCAGAAACATCAGAAAGAGGCAGTCCTCGATTTTTGGCGATGTTGTGAGAAGACAAAAACTGGAACATGCTGTAAAAACCGGAAATATTTGCAGAAAGAGAGATAGAGGAAGATAGCGTGAAAAGATTATTGACAGTCTTGTGTCTTGGCACGGAAAAGAGTCAACACACGAATTTATCCATGACGTCGGAGATCGCAATTTGTGGAGAGACATAATCGCCCACGCCAGCCGACAAGGCACTGGATCATGATGATGATCTAAGTCAAATTTCTTTTATCGGTTTATGGTTTTCATCTGCATCTTGTAGGACTTGTTCATTGGTTTTTCTGTCAGGCCATGGTATACTTTGCATTTGTCTCAGAAACCACATTTCCACTGCCATTAGATGTTTTTTTTCCAGCAGACCAGCATGCACAGCTGTAAGAAAGGCACATACAGATGTGATAAGAATGAACATTGGTGAACACAGCGCGGCTAGACAGATCAGCGGTAAAACAGCCAGATAGACAGGCATAATGCTGATTGATCTAAGACGGTGGCACGGAGGATTATCATCAATGTAATTGATACAGAACACCACAGATTGAGATATGTGGAAATACACCAAGGCCTATGCCATTTGCTAAGCACATGATGATAATGATGATATATTTCGTATTATTCTTCGACCTTTCTCAGTTTCACTGAGATCATTAAAACAATCGAAATCATATTGACGTTTCATTTTGTTACCAGCTTATTGATAGTCTATCGTCATTATGAACATCATGATGATGATGATGATGATGATGATGATGAAGATCATCATCATCATCATCATCACCATCATCATCATCATCATTATGGCCAGACCAATATTCATGAGCGGTCATGATTCATCATCTCACCCGATCATCAGTCGTGAATCAGGTTTGTGTACTTGATTGTGTGTACAGTGGTAAAGCTAATCTCTTAATGCTCTTAACCATATGAAATCTGGCAAGACCCCCGGTTCAGACAGCGTGACAATAGAAATGATTAATGCTTTAGAAGAATATGGAATAGATAAAGTTACCAGTCTGCTTAATACAATATTTGATACTGGAAATATACCTCATGAATTATGAAATTCTGTATTTATTGCAATCCCAAAGAAATCAGTAGCCTTGGAATGTGATTAACATCGAACATTAGTATAATGAGTCACATCACGAAGATTTTGCTAAGAACCACCAACGCATACCGGCATGGCACATGATGGATGGATGGAAAGCTAATCATTTATTTATCTCTCTGTCTTCCCTGTGCATTTTTCTCGCCAGTCTTGACAGTTGTCACTAAACGATCTTAAATATGATAATAATTATGTTTTTTTTTTTTTTTTTTTTTTTTTTTTTTTGGCGTGTGTGCTGAATACATTCCATTTCAGATGTTACGAAATCTAAATCTTTACAATACAAATATAGATCCTTTTGCATTTGTGTACAGCTTTCCTTGAGCTTTCCTTGAATACCGTAAAAGTAGGATTCCCTGTTCCTTAATCTGCAGCAACCCCAAGTGAGTTTCACAAATTTCGGTAGTTCAATTTTAATTCACCGCAAACAACCGCAAACAAAGAAGAATCCCTTCGAGCCTCATTTGCATCGGTCCGGCAATCATTTTCCGGTTTAGTGTTACTGCTAGACCGATCGATGTATGTTTTTAAGTTTTTGGGCCCGTAGGGCCCTCACTGTCAACGACAGTGAGGGCCCTACGGGCCCAAAACTAAAAAAAAAACATCCATCGATCGGTCTAGCAGTCCACCGAACACTAAACCGGAAAATTATTGCCGGACCGATGCAAATGAGGTTCGAAGAGATTCTTCTTTGTTGCGGTGAATTAAAATTGAAGTACCCAAATTTCTGGTAATATTTCATTTCTTACACTTCCTACCATATTGCGAGCGAATAGTTTGCTAACTTGACTTATTAAACTGATTGTTCTAAGTCAGTGGTTCTCAACCGGTGGGGAATTTCCCCCCCCCCCCCCACGGTGGAATTTTGGGGTTTCCAGGGGGGAGGGATGAAGATTATTTCAAGATTGCGTTAATACAAAAACAGATTACTTGATCGTGTTTTTCCCTTCCTACTTTACGGTTCTGTACGTCTCACCCTTCTAAAATTCATTTTATAAAGTAAATAGACCCACAAATCACGTTTTATGTGGACGTCTAGACTTGTTTTAGTATGTGCTATTAAATTTAGCTACAATTATTACGTATGCTGTGTAGGGGCAGGGGGAAATTTTTAGGGAGGAAATACGAAAAGGGGGGGGGGGGGGGGAATGACGTTCTAAAAATATGGTGAGGGGGGGGGGAATGATGTCCTAAAAATATGGTGAAGGGGGGAATGGGCCAAAAAAGGTTGAGAACCACTGTTCTAAGTGATTCTCATTCCTTTGTCTCTGCTTGTTTATATATTGTGAAGACAACTGATCTGTAAGTGTTTGAGCGAATCCATCCGGTACCATTCATCTTATTCAAGATCATTGTGTTGTATTTTTAATTCTGTTGTTATCAGTTGTCCCCGTGTAGCTTAATCTCTTTACTTCTTTCGGTGTTATCCCTATATTATTACAATCTGCTTATTCTGGCCGCCTTTTTTCTTAGACAAGAACACAATAATTGTTTTTCTTATCATTGCGTGGTCCCTTGCTTTCCATTTCAGTTATTACGAAATCTAATAGTGCTGACTATTCATGTTTAATTCCTCCTATTGACATTGAATCGCCAGCACAATGCATATTGTTAGTATGTTGTTCTTTCACTGTTCATTATCATTTATTGTACAACCAATTACGGTCCGACCGAGCCTTTGAATATTTTACCCATAAAGACCGGATAAAAGACATCCAAAATAACATTAATCCAAACACATTGGTGGAATGTGTGAGTTGAACAGGCATGAAAAACAAAAGAGCGGGCAGGCGATCAAGGTGTGACCGAAAGTGTGAATGAACCGATCACAAAATGATGAAATGGTTGAAGAAATGCATCTTGAAACACAACAAATCAGCAACATACTCAAGACTTTGGCCAGAGATGCCAAGAATCAGCAACATATCCAAGATTTTTTCCAGAGATGCTAAGAATCAGCAACATATTCAAGACTTTGGCCAGACATGCAAAGAATCAGCACCATATTTAAGATTATGGCCAAAGATGCTGTGACATTTCGGATTTCTTCAGCCACGCAGCAACATTATGGAAACAGAGGCCTATCATTAAAAAGCTTCACGTAACCAAACTGACGCTAAAAATATAATTTGTCTCCAATGTCAAAAATTGGCAACTGGGAGAAGAACCACCTGTACAGGACGGCAACTACAAAATTACCCCCCCCCCCCCCCTCTCTCTCCCCCTTTCCGATTTTCCCGGAACATAGACACTTCAATCAATCAATCATGTGCCATGCCGGAAAGCGTGGGCGGTCATGACTCGCCATTTCACTCGATCACCAGAATCATGGATCAACTCAGTGTTCCTATCTCGACCATGCCATGTGGCCAAGCCATCCAGGTTTTTACTTCTCGGTCTTCCCCTTGGTCTGTTCCCTTCGATCTTGCCAGTTGTCACTAAGTTCTCCAATCCATTTCTTCTCACAACATTTCAAAATCTTTTGACTGTCTACATCTAATTTCTCGAATCAATTTACGATTTTGATTTGTCTCCTGTAGTACTTGGTCATTGGTTTTTCTGTCTGTCCATGGTATTCTTTGCATTTTCCTCCAGAAACCACATTTCTGCAACCGTCAGATGTTTTTCAGCTTGACTGCTCATTGTCCAAGTTTCACATCCATACAAAAGAACAGGCTCTATGTAGCACCTCAACACTCTTTTTCTCGTTTCAATTGACATCTTTTTATTGGTCAGTATGTTTTTCATCTTGCTAAAGGCTACTTTCGCCATGGCTATTCTTGTTCTAATCTCTACAAGGCATCTCCCATCAGATGTTATGACTGTTCCGAGATAATTGTACCGATTCACTTGTTGAAGAATATTCCCATTTACTTGTATATTACATTGTGGTATTTCGTTCTTCCTAGTGACGACCATAATCTGTGTCTTTTTACAATTTAATTCTAATCCCAGTTGTTCACTGTGTGCAACAACCGCATCTACTAATTGTTGCAGATCCTGCTCATTGTCTGCAATCAATACTGTATCATCTGCATATCTAATGTTATTGATGTTTCGTCCTCCAATGCTGATTCCATTTATATCTTCTACATTTCTGAAAATATTTTCACTGTATAGGGAAAAAGATCTGGAGACATTACACATCCCTGCCTAACACCTCTCTTAATAGGCTGATATTGTCCCACTTCATTACCAATCCTTATGGCAGCTTGTTGTTTCCAATATATGTTATTTATGTCTAATGTCTTTCCCATCAATTTATAGTTCTGCAAGCATATCTACCATGTTGACATGTCTTACTCTATCGAAAGCCTTTGTGTAGTCAATAAAGCAAAGATGTATATCTTTGTTTACTTCTATAGAACGTTCAATAACTGAACGCAACATATACACAGCATTTACTGTACCCTTTCCTTCTACAAACCCACATTGTTCTTCCCCTATTTCAGGTTGTATTATCTTCTTCACTCTTTGCATGATAGACACTTACCCCACCAGCATGACGCCATGGTTCGCGCCCAGTAAGGAATACTCGGCTCAGGCGTAAATTCTAAATTGGGGTCTCGTCAAGCCGGGATGTTATAGTTAGTACATATTTATAATAACTATCAGTAGGCTCCATACCTCAAGAACTTTAAGATTTTGAAAAAAGGTTGACCATGGGAGTTATTGTTGGCCATTAGTGATTGCTTTAAAAAAAAGTCGCTTAAAAGTCGACAGGGTCGACTTCATTGCACCGGGTTTTATCCCATACGGCTCGGTCTCTTTCCGCAGCACGGAAAGCGTCGCACAAAGCACGAACTCCGTAGCTTTTAGCGACGACCCACAGGAGTCTCCGAAACATTTAGCTTGTATACCGAAGGACGCGGCCCGGAATCGAACCCACAACCTTCGGAAGTACGAGTCAAACGGCTTGCTTTATAGTGATTGCTTTATATGTGCCTAGTGTAAATGCTTGAATAAACTTATGTTGAATTACTTGGCTCTCAAATCTTCCTGCCTGCTCAATTGAGAGTAGCTATTTGGTCCTAAAATATATTTATTTCTCAATATAATTATCAACAGATTTCACTGACTGTTAACTGAATAGACCACATTTTTAGAGATTGCAGCAGCAGCTAAGTTTAGAACCCAGTTACTAGAAACTGGGAAACAGTGTGGTCTCCAAGGCTTAGAATTAGCGAAGTATGTGTCAGATGAATTTGAAAGACACGAAAAGCTGAGAAAGAGAATTAGAAAAGAATAAGTTAAAGGTTAAAATAGACAACAAAGAGAAAGATCGCCAGGCTGAAATGGACAGAGAAGAGAAAAAGCTACAGGCTGAATTAGGGAATAAAGAGAAAGATCACCAGCATGCTATCGACATGAAGAAGTTACAGAATGAGATGGCACTTAGAATAATGGAATTAGGAGGCCAACCAACAACTTCAACAGATAATACTAACCCGATAGCATAGCCAAGTGCAGAAGCGTCTTCTCTTCAGCCAGGTGCTATGGCGTTCCCTCTGGAACTATTTTCAGAGCGTAGTGACTGCCATGTAGCATCGGAGGCATTAGTCAATGATTTATAATCGGATGAAAAAATTGTGGCAGACAAATAAAGAGAGTCACCGCATGAATACAAAAGTTACTACATAACGTCACAGGGACTACGGTTACCATAGGCAGTGAAGTTTGACAACATCTTGAAGACGGGCGGTCTTGATTGTAACACCGAAGTTTCAACAACAATAGCTAATTGAAAAGGTTATGGACACGCTATATGAGACTCCCGCAAGGTCAGGAAATAAGGGCACAATCTGAATTGCAAGGAACAATCGGGAATCAATGCAGGGCGCAGAAGAAATTATGAGAATTGAGCGTATCATAACTGGCCGGGCGATCAGTAATTAAAGGTCATGGCGTCACACCAGACATAGATCAACGTAACTCAAATAAACGTAATATAGGTACAGAACGATGGCCCACAGGAAAGTTAATTGTCATTTATTTATGAAATAGGATAGCATTGGATTCGGCAGTTGAAATAGTATATTTCTCAATAATTATGTATTATATTCTTGGCCAATCCTCCCATCAACATGGAAATGGTCATATAATCATTTATTGATAACCTGTCCGACCGAGCAACACTATTAAAGTTTATTTGGACGTGGATTGCCAGCGTTTCTACCATCATTGTCGTTGACGTTTAAGTTCTAGCTCCCGTTGAGCTGCTACAATGTTTTGTGTGGACAACGAGCGCGATTTGAAGAGAGAAGCATTCTTGTAGAAATAATAAGATACAAGCAGTACAGCAGACATGGAGGCTCGTAGTACGGGAATCACATCTACTGGAGGAGGACGCAATTAATAATTTTACAATTACTCAAAGACGTGCTAGTTGTCAAGTGACATTTTATTAGAAATACTCAAGGACGCGCCAGAGGTCAACGGTCATGTTATTATAATAACTAAAGGACATGTAAGACACCATTTGGAATATGGAAATGCCACCATCTCCAGAATTTTACATCTTTTATTCGTCTTTTCGTCATATATCTGTATAATACTACTTGGAGGCAGGAATTCATCATATCACTACTTCGGACAGCCATTTTGGTCATGTACAGTCTCAAGGGCAGTAAAGTATAATACAGTGTAATTTGTACTACATCAGCAGACACGGACAGTAGTCAGTATACATTATGCATACATAATTGGAACGGACTTTAAAAAAATTTCGACATTTCCAACGGAATTTCCATTTTGTTCATTTTCAATGGAACAGTAGGGTGTCGGAAATTATCACTCGCAATTTGTGGATACCTACGTTTGGACATATATTTAAATTGTCTTCGATATAAAACCGTCAACACCAACATATCCTACAGCCAAGGGCGAGCGCCGATCGTCAATCCACACCGAACAGGCCAGTCAAATTGTTTGTTGTTGTTTCTTGCATTCTGTCCGGGTGTTTAGATAGTATTTACGGAATCGCTCTCCATGGCCTCTTTCTCTGTGTCGTTATAGTCATTATCTGTTGGTGCTATCCATCCTCCATGTTTCTTTTCCATGTAAATAAATGTTTGTTTACGTGAATATTAGTATATGTTTCTGGTAGCAGTTTTCGTGTGTCTTGTGGTGTGATCTTATATATATATATATATATATATATATATATATATATATATATATATATATATATATATATATATATATATATATATATATATATATATATTCAAGACCAGCATTTTGTCTGCTATATATGGACGGCAACGTGGTAAGATAATATTTATTTTCGAGTCGAATTTACTACATCTTTGATCTCTAATTCTGTGTTATAACGTTGTTATCATATTGGCATTCTAGTAAGCCTATTGTTCTTCTTTTACGCGTTTACTTTCAACCTTTCACACGATCTAGCAGCACATACATACACATTGTATTTCAGCTGTTAAGGGTACATAATGATATTGCACCATGTCGCCATTACAAGAATTTATGGACATGGGCGAGAGGTCCGGATTGTCCGGTCAAGAACTTAGAGCATGGGCTAAACAGGAATTTAAATAATTCCAGGCACAGCAAGCGAGAAAAAGAGCAGAGCCAAAGAAGCTGAAAAAGAGGCTAAAGAACTACAAGCAGCTTTAGAAAAAGAAAACCTAGCAGCAAAAGATAGAGAACTAGCCTTAGAAAGGGAGAGACTTGCATTTGAGAAAGGGAAACTAGCAGCCAATGTGATATTAAAGGGAAAGAAATAGAAGGGAATTTAAAAGTCAAGACTCTTGAGATGGACAAGGAAGCCGAGATCGCTCAAGCAAAATTACAAGCAAAAGCTGTAGACCCCATTAAACGGTACCAGGGTCTGATCAGGAACTTCACACAAGGTGATTACATTTCAGCATGGATAACTAATTTTGAAGTGTTACTGAAATATTACAAAATTCCAACCGAAAAGTGGCCCATACTATTTTACCGTTATTTGGGTTTGGAACCTTTGACGGTTGTAGAGTTGATACCTGAGAGTCTACGCACCAACTACACATATATTAGAGACAGGGTGTTGGCACTTTTTTCGTTGGATCAAGCTGGTTTACGAAAGAAATTTAAAACACCAGCACCAAAGGCAAACCAGACATTTCTAGACTAAGTCTCATAAACATCTTCTCTGTTTGACAAGTGGCTGAAATCAGCTGATGTGGATTCAGATTTTGAGAAACTCCGTGATCTCATGCTGAGAGACAAGTTGCTTTCTTCAGTGCCAGAAACTGTGTCTACATTTCTGGTGAAGAACAAGTGTAAATCCGTCCCGGAGATGGAATCCAAGGGGGAAGCATATTACAACGTCCATAGGGATGTGTTTGCTGAAGGAGCTCAACCGGAGTTCGTTATAGGAGCAAGTGCAAGAGTACCGAACCAAAGATAGCAAGGTAGACCGAACAGATTATCACAATATGGTCAGCAGTACAGAGTGTCGGATACGTATGTGATTGATGGCTCAACCCCACAGAGATAAATGAAGAAAAATCATTTTTCTCAATGTGATCCTGCCCGTTTAATTAATTTAGCTGTACTGACTCAATTGTTGAGACCAGAAATAGAGTTTTTGAGAACCAAGGAATACCTTTAGGAAATACTGAAAAAGTTGTACTCCCTGTTATACCCAATTTATTCCTTAAGTGGTTCCTTGCCTCTCCTCTAGCAACTAATTAATTCTATCTAGGGTAATTTAAAACAATTTGACTATGACAAGTAAAATACAATCAATACATGACATGACCTCAGTTTTTATGATTTAATAAACACAAATATGGATTTTGTAAATTGCATTCAAAATTACAATTTCCTGTCATAAAATAAGGACATATACATATACATAATTATACAGAATTGATGTGCCAATGATAAGGTAGATATTAACAGTTATATTTTTCCCAGTCCCATGTAATGCTAATCTTTTACTAGCCTGGATGATCTGGAAAAAAATAACTGTCTACAATCAGGATTCTCCACTTCCAGCTTTGGGAATCACTCTGGCTATCATCAATTGTAGTATTAGTGTTCCAGGGCGTAGTAGAACATAAGTTGGCTCTTGGTTTTCCTTTGTTTTGGCAGGTAATTGTTTAAATAAAGATTACCTCTCCTATGAGACAAATGGAATGGTGCAGGTAGATAAGTTTCTGCGCTACTCTATCAAGGGCATCACTCAACCATGTGCTCACTCAACAGGTGCTGCATTCAATCTTCACCAAGTCAGGTCTGGATTGACATGAATAAGACCACTACCTCATCAAAAAACGACTTCCAACACTTCAGCATCAGGGTTCAGAATCTGGGTGCGATGTTGTAGGCTGATGTTTCCTATCTTAATTTAAAATACTTATATTTAAATCTTATATTTAGATATATTTCATCATGCCTTCGCCTCCGATCTTCTCCTCGCCTTGTGCTGGGCTGGTTCACACACAAACAGACTGTGTTCCGGTGGTTTCCTGTTATTTATTCTGTTTTAGTGTTCCGGTGGTGACGTCACAATGGGTTGATGAAAAAGTCGGATTACTGCTGCCGGGAATGAGCGGTGTCAAACTATTTTCATTGCCTGGAATTATTTAGTGCCTGTTACTCTTGTGAAAATATATATCATACAGAGGTAGAGGACCATACCATATTAGAGGCAACACACACAGAGAACCAGACAGACCTAGAAAGGGTTACATTCATGCAATGTCCACATTGTAAATTACAACATCTAACCTAACATCTAAGAAGGCCAGTAAGTATGCTTCTTACAAAAATAGTGTTAAATGCTTTGTCTGTAACTCTTACGGACATATCTCGAAAGATTGTAGGATTAGAAAGACATGGAAAGAAGCCAGTGCAGCATACATATTCACTAGTAGTGAAACAGACGAATTTGAAGACACTCATGCAGCCATATTAGAGACATTCCCCACAGACAGACCATGTAACGTGTGCAAAGAATTCCATGAAGACGGGAACCTGGCATGTGGCCATAATGTACCCATATAAGAGGCCAATGCAGTCAACATCCAGAATGGTACCCTGAAAGTCTACCAAGCATGGGTCAATGGGTCGCCAACAACTTGTGTCAGAGACACAGGCGCCTCCATTATTGGGGTTGACCAAAAGCTTGTAAAGGCAAAAGATTACACAGGCAAGAGTGTTGCGTGTAGAAATTTTGGCAGGACTCTAGAGAGATACAAGATTGCTTACGTCTCAATAAAATCCCCATACTTTTTGTAGAGTGCGAGCAGCAGCTTTACCTAACCCATATGCTGGTCTGATGATTGGAACATTCCAAATGTAAGAGATTGTACACATGAAGAAGCAATCGACTGGGAGATCAAATACGTACCAACTAATGCACTCACGAGAGCCCAGGTTCGAAAGCAAAAAGAAGAAAAAAATAGGCACACAGCATCACAACATACTTTGAATGACGGTACACAACACACTTTGTTATTGACGAAAGACTTAGCCACAGAACAAAAACAAGACCCCTCATTACAAACATGTTTCAAGAACATACACAAACCAGCCAAACAAGCGAAACATGGATAAATTGGAATTTATTTTAGATAACAACATACTTACCAGACAATACAGGAAGGGAGCAACACTACTCTTCCAAACAGTGCTGCCTAGTCAATATCGCAGCGAGGTACTGAAACTTGCACATGACTCCCCATTTGCAGGTCACGTAGGGATAGCCAGAACTACACAAAGAATTTTGGCACAATTCTACTGGCCTGGCTATTCGAAGGATATTGGTAGACATGTCCGATCATGCGAGATATGCAAAAGGACTACACCGAAAGGTAAACATCCTAAGGCGCCAGTTCAACAAACTGATCTGGCATCTCGACCGTTCCACAAAATAGCGGTCGACATCGTGGGACCTCTTAACATAACAACAGATCGAGACAATAGATTTATTCTGACAATGATAGATCTATGCACCAGATGGTCATAAGCTTTTCCGTTAAGATCCATCACGTTTAGATCCATCGTAGACTCATTTCTTTTGATTTTCAGCAGGATAGGGTTTCCATTGTGTATACTATCCGATAGAGGTAGCCAATTTATTTATGACGCTACCCGAGCTGCCATGAAGATACTGGGTATACCTCAAGTGTTCAGTTCTCCATACCACCCAATGACCTATGGGGTCAATGAGAATTTCAATGGAGTCCTGAAACGAACCTTAGCAAAAGTTGCGGCTGAACGGCCCAAAGATTGGGATATTTTGTTACCAGCGGTATTATTTGCATATCGCGAAGTGCCACAGGCGAGGATAGGTTTCTCCCCGTTCGAACTGGTATACGGAGCAAATCCACGTGGTCCTTTGACTTTGTACCATGATTTGTGAGCAAATCATGGCACAAAGTCAAAGGACCACGTGGATTTGCTCACAAATAAGGTGCACGACCACCGGAAACGGGAGGCGTACGAGATGGTAACACATCTAAGCATGTCAATTTGCTAAATCAGCACTGCAGAAAGCAGGTGAAAAATACAGACAGTATGACAACAGAAAGGCCAAGACAATCGTCTTGAAAGAAGAAGAAGAGGTATTTCTTTTATTACCCGACCCTATAGATTGTCTCATCATTTCATGGCAGGATCCATTTAAAGTTGTCAAGAAAATTAGTGATGTTGAGTACTTAATTATCGTCAAAGGCAAAATCAAAATATTTCACATTAGCATGCTGAAACCATGGATCGCAATACAGATAAAACACAAACAGTACAACAATTGCCACACAGAATAGCTGCAGTATGCTGGATCATTAATGAACAGCAAGATGATGCAGTAACACAACAGATACCGACACCAACTATCAACGGTACTAATAGTTGGAAAGCTGTTCAAGTTACCAAAAACTTAGCAACGCAAGATAGAAACAAGTTAACAGCAGCAATACAACAATTTGGTGATATTTTCTCGGATAAACCTGGACAAACAACATTAATACAACATAAGATCACTCTATTATCAAACATACCTGTCAAAGTAAAACCTTATCCAATTCCAGTATATTACTTAGAAAGAGTGATAGCTGAAATATCGGAACTGGATCAGTGTTGCATTATTAGAAAGTCCACATCTAATTATCGTTCACCATTAGTTATAGTGAAAAAGAAAGGCAATTATTTACGGATTTGTGTTGATTATAGAAATGTCAACGCACTAACGTTATAAGATGCTGAACCAATGCCCAATGTCGACAATTTAATCGATGGTATGGCGAAATCTTAAAAAATTCGAAAATAGACCTTACTAAGGTCTATTAGGGATCCATGGGATAAAGAATCCATGCAAATCACCCCCTTCGCCACTCCGTTAGGTCTTTATGAGTGAGCGTACATGCCTTTCGGACTACAGATCGCACCGAGTACCTTTATGCGGATGATGCGAAGGTTACTATAAGGTATTACCAATGTAGCAACTTACATGGATGATATATGCATCTACACTACAGATATCGATATACACACTAAGATCCTGAATCAGGTATGTCAAACAATACACCAATATGGACTAAAAGCTAAACCTAGTAAACTTTTAAATGGGTTTCAATGAGGTTCAATTTCTGGGGCATAGAATTTCTGATGGATTTCGGAAAACAGTCCCACATGTAATCACCAAAATTTTAAACATTAAACCTCCCATCACTAAGAAAGAGGTTAGAAGTGTGTTAGGACTCATCAATTACTACTAAAAGTTTATTCCTAATTTCGCGGACATTACAGCAATTTTGTCAGAACTATTGAAAAAAGGTCAACCCGCTAAAATTAAGTGGATTGAAAAACATGATGAACTTCTACAACAAATTAAGAATCCTTTCAGTAATTGTTCAATTCTGAAACTACTATACATCTCAAAAGACTTCATTGTTCAGACTGATACTAGCTTCTATGCAATTTCTGCGCTTCTGTTGAAAATTCATGATGGTAAATTACATCCTGTTCTATACTTTAGCAGGAAACTATCAGACACTCAAAAGAAACTATGCTGTCACTGAACTTGAAGCTTTAGCTCTGATAGAAAGCGTCAATAAGTTTTCTAAATATTTGCTAGAGGAGAAATTCCTTGTTCTTTCTGACAATAAGCCTTTACAGGTCTTTAAAGATGGAAATCCTAACAACTCCAGAATACACAAATGATCTCTTCTCTTGCAAGATTATGATTTCGATATCTGTCACATACCGGGTAAAGATAATAACCTGGCTGATCTTCTCAGTAGACTATAGAAAGCTCTACTGATATTACATTTCATGTTACTGTATATGTGCATACATCGCAATACAGCATTCCGAATAATATTTTCACTTCTGAACTCCGGTATAGAAATGTATTCAAATATACAACACACAATTTGATATATGTTAATTAATTAGGATAATTGTTGTCAGATAGGTACATATTGTTTCCAATTTGATTAATTGCCAGATTGTTTTGAGGACGATTGTGAAGACATTCGAATCTTGTCAGTTCCACATTACTCCGAGTGATGTGATATAGTGACATTGCGTTGTGTACGATTGTTAAGTAATTCGAACCTTGTCAGCTCAACACTACTCCGAATGATGTGATATAGTGACATTGCGTAGAAAACGATTGTGAAGCCATTCAATCCTTGTCAGCTCGACACTACTCCGAGTTTTGTGTAATGGTGATGTAAGACTTTTGTTCAAGTTCGAGTCGATCGTGATCTAGGTCGATGTGATAGTTTGGGCAACACCTACATGCATCTTCACTACGAGATATCGGACTCTAATATATTGCTTGTACATATTAGTTACTTCCATGATAACTTCATGTCATGAACCATACTAACTTAGCATCAACAATCGTTATCATACTCCCACTTCACGAACACATATATGCATTTGTACGTCATGGTTCACTCATCACACCGTCGGATGAGAGGGTCATGTCAGTCATATATTTAAAATATCATTCACTTACCATTCATGCATCATGGAACGAGTGATAATAGTACATAAGGATATACGTTTTACAATGTCAGTACATGACAACAGAGATTGTTGTTTGGTATGGTAGAGATAATTTTAATTGCAAAACACAGTCAAATGATACATACACGATTTCATTTCAAAATGCAAATACACAGAACATTACAGACTAAACATAAATGTATATAGACAAAGGATTGAATAGCATGACTGAGTGAGAGTATTCTAAAATTGCATATATTATGATTTTCCAGTTTATTTCAGGTTAAGATAATATTACGATAACTATTATTGTTATTATGTATTATGCTTGAATTGTTAATTTTTCAGGTTGTGGCATTAATGATTTATTCACATAAGTATCCCTGGTACTCTGATGGTGGTTAACACTATTTAACCTCATACATATTATTGAGGAGGCAAACTAAGTGTACATACCCAATAGCAGAGCTAAAGTTGAAACCACCATCAATCATAGAAGAAGAAGATTAGGCTACAATTATGGTTTTTACGTTGTACAATATAGAATGTTACATTACGGATTGTCAATATGATATTACAATGTTAGCAATTGCAGATTTAATTTTATTTTAATGCAACAATTACGGTTATAGAATGTTGTTGTTGACACCCATCAACGTTAATAGGCATACGTTATAGCAAACTAGAAGGCCAAGTAGACAATATAGAAAAGAAACAAAGACTCATATGACCTCGGATCTCATAGGTAGAATTAAAAGAAACAAAAGGGCCATGAGAACTCATATGATGCCACTGGGACGACAGCTACGAAGGCAGCAAACATCACCTATCGAATTTCGTTTTAAACAAGTAAACGTCAAATAGTAACGACGAATGACAAGATAGCAAGTTGAAAGAAAAGTCACTGATATATATGTACATTCCGTATCTCCAATACTAATACAGAGGGAATGGTACCATTTAATCACACACGTCCCCTCGATCGGGTTTAATAGCTTTGGTTGGGTATGCTTGCCTTTATTGGCACGTAAGGAACTACAATGGGGAGGCCGCGGGACCTTATGAAGCTCATAGATTAGTTAGCACAGTCCTCCTATAGGCTGGTGCTACTCGACGTGTACCGGGGGTCCGGGGGTTTAGATAGAAGTGCGTGCCCGTAATATAACAATAATAATTTTTTAATGAGATTTTGTGTGTGATTAATAGGAGACCATACCATCATATTAGCACAATTATAAGTATGTTGGAACGTGTGTGTGTGTGTGTGTGTGTGTGTGTGTGTGTGTGTGTGTGTGTGTGTGTGTGTGTGTGTGTGTGTGTGTATATAATAGATATAAGATATGACTCAGTATGTCTCACACGCTACATGTCATAGTTTGAAACCGTTCAGACTACTAAAATTGTTGCACCATTTTCAAAACAGGGGGGGGGGCATACTGCCATGTAGCGTCGGAGGCATAAATCGATGATTTATAATCGGATGAAACAATCGTGGCAGACAAATAAAGAGAATCACCTAGGGGCGCATGAATACATACGTTACTAGAATACGTCACAGAGGAACTACGGTTACCATAAGCAGTGAAGTTTGACAACATCTTGAAGACGGGCGGTTCTGATTTTAACACCGAACTTTCAACAATGATAGCTACTGGAAAAGGTTATGGACAAGCTATATGAGACTCCCGCAACGTCAGGAAATAAGGGCACAATCTGAATGGCAAGGAACAATCGGGAATGAACGCAGGGCGCAGAAGAAATGAGAAGAATTGAGCGCATCATAACTGGCCGAGCGATCAGCAATTAAAGGTCATGGCGTCACACCAGACATAGATCAACGTAACTCAGATAAACGTAATATAGGTACAGAACGATGGCCCACAGGCAAGTTAATTGTCATTTATTTATGAAATAGGATAGCATCGGATTCGGCAGTTGAAATAGTATATTTCTCAATAATTATTTATTATATTCTTGGCAAATCCTCCCATCAACATGGGAATGGTCATATAATCATTTCTTGATAACCTGTTCGACCGAGCAACACTATTAAATTTTATTTGGACGTGGATTGCCAGCGTTTCTACCATCATTGTCGTTGACGTTTAAGTTCTGGCTCCCGTTGAGCTGCTACAATGTTTTGTGTGGACAACGAGCGCGATTTGAAGAGAGAAGCATTCTTGTAGAAATAATAAGATACAAGCATTATATCAGTGACACGATTAAAATGTCTCTAGCCCCTCTCTCCGTCTTATTTTACGCCGGCCTACGGCTTGTGCAACATGGTTTGCATCTGGGCATGCTGTGACAACACTGGCCTGGTTCTCAGTAGTTGCAGATACTATTTAGTTGGGTTTTTATATTAACTTAGCTCTACCCTTTACATCAATTGTCCCCAGGACGGTTCCCGGGCGACCCTTCCCATATGACGACTGTGGATACAAGAAGACACCTAACTGACTATAAGAGAACACTCTTATAAAAGGCGAATCTAGAATCTTTATTGGAGAATCCAACTCTGACCAATAGACAGACAACCGACGGACAAACAGACATGAACAATTAGCTGGGTGAGAGTAGTCGGCTGGAGATGCTCATCATCCCACTCGACAGAGGTCAATGTCTTTAGTGTGTGTATGTAAACAAGTTGTTAGAGTACTTTCACCTGCACCCGTGTGATGCCGTCTGGAGCCTTAAGACTTGAGCCTGGTAAGTTTCAACTGTCACTTGACACTTGGCTTCAGCACCATAGAGCTTCACAGCGAACAGTCACTCACCCATAGCCACCAGAAAAGGGTGCCACCTCACACAGCAAAGGCCCACAGCACACCGCACAGGTCCACAGCACATAGCACAGGTCCACAGCATATAGCACAGGTTCCACAGCACATAGCAACAGCACAGGGATTCCTGTAAGCAAGAATAGGCCAGGTGTACATATCCATTACTCCCTTGAATAATACATACTACACCAAAAGTCTACACTGACTCCATCGATCTCTTGTGGTCAGGCCCTTGAGCTCAGACCGCATCGTATGTCTGAACTCCCAGACATATCTCACGGACAGATTAGGTTACAACACCTAGTAATCCTAACTTAACCCAATAACTTTTCAGCCACGTGTCTCATCCCTAGTAAATAGTAAATAGGATGACGCATTCCCTGCCATCTAATACCTAGTAGATAGTAGATATAGGGACAGGGTCCCTTTCTGAGGATGGTAAAGCTCCATACCTCCTATGGAGATCATCAAGTGTTATGGTCTAGATCATCTTTCTTAATCACAATCTGTCTCATCAAAAAAGTAGATAAGCATATCAGGATATTTCAGTCAGTACTCTATGACACCTCCAAGATTACTGGAAGATGCTCAGGCTACAATGTTAACTAACCTGAAATACTGAATTAGAGACCATACAAACAACAGAAGAGTTTGGTGTTCTTGTGTTTGTCGCTTTCCACCCTTCTTCCTCGGATACCTGGATTTCTGTTGTGTGTGGGTGTATTATATAGATAGACACTCATCACATAAATACATTCCTTAGGCTGCCTAGGACCTGTGTAGAATCATCACCCCAAACAATCTGGTTCCGATGACAGTATAGAGACAATAGAAAGATAGACCCGCCTGACAGATCATTCCTTTCTCAGCAAAGGAAGTATAGAGTCAGTCAACACTGATGAAATATACCCGCGTTACATGAATGGGTGTCTCCCCATCGCTATACTGGCCCAAGGTTAAATCCCTAGTAGGTGTGAAGACATATTCCCATTTCTGACTAAGCCCAGTTAAAGAACAACAGGCCTATGTGGCGATAATCACTTCACAGCTTAAAGCCTCCTGCATATTTGGGTTCACCTTAACGAGAAACGCATGTGGTTGTCGCTCGTCACATGAGTGCTTGACAAGTAACCACGCCACCTGATGATGATTGAAACATACTAATGTCAACACATTCATTAAGGAAATCAAATTACAACTCTGTTCAAGCGGAAGTTCTCTGTCCGAACAATAATTCCCTAATATACCCTATTGTCGAGATAGGGCGTCGAATGTATTGTTAATTTGCTTCAACCAGACTGATCCACTAAGCTGGCTTGCACAATACATTCCGTCTTGTCTGCTGAACACTGGCCTCCGCTTAATCTAGGTCATAATTCACACACAGGCTTGCTACACCGCTAGGCATGCCTGGTCGAGACATAACTTACAGCTGATGTCAGCTGAACCGAGGTGAACGTGTACATCTCGGTCAGAACATCAGGCTACGGCAACATGCCGGCCTGGTTATAATTGACCCACAACTGAAATACAAACTTTAGTTAAGCGACGCCAATGTATAAAAGTGTGTTACCTTTAATACTTAGGAACAAATATACAACAGACAGCGACCCGGTAGGTTCATCAAGCCCTGGGCTGTAGGTCCCCTCTGGAGCCCCAAATAATAAAACAGCTGGTTAAAGACACGGCCCTCGTCTCAAGGACAACTATGACACCACTGTTGATCAATCTCTGATTCCATAAGAGTTGCATAGATTACATCTTGCGGACACGGCCGTGAAAGGATGGCTTCAACAACCTCTGTAGAGCATTCTCCGGCTCCCCGTGATGCCAATTATACAGCTGGCTATAGAAGCGGCCTCCCTTCTTGATGACTGGCTACCGAATGGCCTCTTCGTGTCATGTCCGGAAGAACACACTTACGGAACCTACCGAAGATCTCCGAGTATTACCTCACGAAAGTGAAGGCAACTCACAATTCTCAGAGATTATCAGAATGTGCGATTTATAACAGCAACTATCTACGCACACTACGCAAGAGTTGAGTTATGATTCTCGAGACCCATGAAGTTCATGACAACCCCGATACCTAACAGCGTATGAACCCAGAAGACGGTCTTAACTCTTTTTACTCGGAAATCCCCCCTCACCCGCCTTAAAATGTGGCCTAACCACCGAGACGGGGTGGGACACAGTGGGTACTGTGATATCCCGTCTGAGACCCACCTGCGTTTCGCGACACTTGCACTTTGCGATATTTTTCACAGATACGAAAAGGATGCAATACTTGCTCTCACATGACCCCATTGTTGTGAATCAGACTCTTCAATAGCCGATGCCGAGCAGTAGCAGATTGTTCTTAAATAATGTAACACTGCTTGTAACATACAGAGTTTCAATGTCATTATAATTCATATGCGGTGTCTGCGAAGAATTCTTGGTATTAAGTAGCAAAACAAAATCACAAGTACCGGAGTATTTAAAGATCAGGTTGTGTGACGATTTGCTCCATGCTCAATCTTCGTAGATTTAGATGCATAGGTCACATTAGGAGATGGACGGCGGTAGAATACCAAGGCACATCTTTTTGGTGAACTACAGGTGGGTAGTAGATCTCCGGGGTCGGCCTCTACTACAATACACAGATGTGTGTAAGAGAGACATAATTGATACAGGCATGGATATTGCACTTTAGGAGCAAGTCGCTGCTGATCGTGTTGCATGGAGGGCAACTATCAAAAATGGAATAAAGAACAATGAAGAAAATGACTGCAGACAAGTCATGCACTGAGCGCGTGAGACGTCAGATGGTGCGTGATGGTGGAAATGACCACGTGTACACATGCATCCATTGTGGACGAACATTTGAAACGCTAATTGGACTCATCAGTCACATTGGCCACTGCCATGGATTGTAGTTATTATGCCTTTTTGAAGCATAATCTAACAAACTATCGTCTGTCAAGACGGAAAGGTGCCAGTAGAGTATATACGGATATGTGCCCGGACAGCTCTGACTATTTTGTCTTCCGGGCACATGTCCGAATCGAAAGCTCACTGAGTGAACGCCATCTGCAGACCAACCGTTCCCGGTTTGTGCGGGGAGCGGCCTGTGGCTAACGAAATGCCCAATACATGGAAGTGAGGAATTAAAGCATTACGTGGCGATTCCTTGAGTGAGCCCGGCACCAGAGCGCTATGTATCGGCTCTGCAATCATGGAAGCCTCTTTGGACGGCGGTAAATGCCCATGGGCTGTCCCTGCCTTCCCTTGAGGGATGACCGTGATGTCTTCGACCGTTCTAACTTGATCAGCTGGGATGTGGACGGCACCACAACAGTCCCCCGGGAATGCTAACCTTGATAAAAAAAAATGCACGCAAAAGTCGGATGTGTTGGCCTAAGGGTCTTGGCCCAAGGGCGTATAACGAAACACACCGCAATTACGTCTGAAAAAACAATCCGAATGAACGCTGAATAGGAAGATGAAGAAGTATATACTGATATTAAACATGGACCAGTTTACACACATCACAGAAGAGTAGTGAGACTTTTGGACTTAATACTATTGTAAATTCTTGAGGCCTTTTAAATATGCTTTGTAGACTCATGTTTTTCGGAGAGGGGTGGGGGGGGGGGGTGTTGAGTAGTCTCGAGGTGTGGTGTCTACCTCGAGTGCTGGAGTTCCCGATTTCAAGCCACGGTGAGAGGTCGGGATTTTTTAACTTGGACTTCTAGTAACAAAATGTCCCCTGGTCTCTGCGTAATGTGATCGGACGCCCGTGTGTATTATTGCGCACGTAAAAAATTCCTTGGCAGTTGACAATCGAAAAATAGAAGCCTAACGGTGCTACCGGGCCATACTTTCGAGTTAAAAATCTACCCAAAATATTTCAGGATCCTCGCCGATGCTATGGAGTTCCTGCACTGAGCTGAGATTCTCCGGACTCAGGCTTGAGTTAGGAGTAGAACGGCGCACTTATGAGTTACACCCGTGTGCCGTGATGTTGATCCGTCGACTAAACTAAACTAAAAGAGACTCAGGATTATCACGTCTGCTTGTGATTTAGGCTTCCTTTTGTCACTGCCTCCCAGATTAACACCCATCGACATTACAACCCCCAGCCTCCCCTCCCCTCACACACACACCAGATACACTCGCACATTTCCCGCCTTATTTACGTTACGTAGTTTGTCATTGCTTTCTAACGACCGACACTCATACCATGACAACTCGAATTCAACGCAATTCGATTAGATAATTGTGAAACGTGTTCAGTTGCCCCAAGACCAGAGATACCGGTTCCCACTCATTCAAATTTAGTGCTCTGTTCTCTATAGGACGCCTTAGTCAACCCCATCATTTTTGGTTGTTTGTGATTTCTTGAAAAGCTTACATTCAGTAGTTTGCCATTGCTTTTTGAACGATGGGCACTCATAATATTTTATTAAAACCAACGCAGTGCGGTTTGCTACCAAATCACCCGCAGCTGTGTTTCGAACGCGGATGCGGGGTTGTGAATTGCGTCCGTAACCGCTTCGTCACAGAGGCGGCTTCCCACTCATTAGCTCTCACAATAATCTGACATAGATATCCATCTATAACACTTGGCGGCATAAACACACAAACAGTGGAAACGTCAAAAAACTGACTTCGTATATAACATTTTGTGATCGACTCCGTCTGTGGGTGAAAGACTACAGAATGTGTCTTAATTGTACATACATGTTGTACTTGTGATGAGCATTTCGGTAGTAAACTTGAAAAGGGAATTAATAAACAATTATATTTTGTCCTCACATTTATTTGTAGTGCACTCCCTTAAGTTTTAAAATAAAAGAATATATATATATATTATATATATATATATATATATATATATATATATATATATATATATATATATATATATATATATCTATATATATAACTCGAGAAATGAGAAAGAACACAAGAAAGGAATATATACAAGATTGCTGTACTAGAATAGAGCAATATCATAAGACTGGATGAGATTACGAAACGTTCAAAGAAATGAAGTTATTGACAAGAAATGTTCAACCTCAATTGAATGTTATCTGTGATAAGTTGGGATTTACCTTAACATAATTTAGACAAATTCTAGAAAGATGACAGGAATTCTGCAATGGAATAAATGACATGAATGACAGTGAGGATATGAACGAGATACATGAGCCATTGACAGCCGGGACAGAACCTGAACCCTCATTAGATGATATTGCATGGGCAATAAAGAACTTGAAGAATGGTAAATCACCTGGATGTGATGAGATAACAGCTGAACTAATTAAAGCGGGAGGAGAAGAATGCATACAAATCTATCACGCATTATGTAAAAAGATATTGAAATATGGTATATGATTGGAAGAGAACTATCTTCATTTAAATACCAAAAAAGGGCAACCTGAAATTATGCACCAACTATAGAACTATTGCCCTGATCAGTCATGCAAGTAAAACTGTACTAAAATCATAATGGGAAGACTTCGTAAGAAAATGGAAGAAGAAATTAACAAGGTTCAAGCTGCATTTAGACAAGGAATAGAACAAGAGATCACATACTCAACATGCGTTTAATAATAGAGAAGTGCAGAGAATTTAATGTAAACCTATTCTCGTGTTTTGTGGATTATTCAAAGGCATTTGACTGTGTACAACATCAGAAACTTTGGGAAATCATGAGGAATATGGGCTTTCCATCACATGTAACACAACTCATGAAAATGCTATATATAGACCAACAAGCAGTGGTTAGAATAGATAGCAAGACATAAGATTGGTTTGACATCAAGCAAGAAGTCCGTCAAGGATGTGTGCTGTCCCCTATTTGTTTAACCTATACGCCGAAGATATAATGAGACACGTCAGAGATGATACACACAGGGAGCTATATGACGCCTTAAATATCTGTAGTCATGACATACCAGAAATTCGATATGCTAATGATTCAGTATTGCAATCCACAACAAAGAATGGTATAGAAAACCTAATAAACTCAATCCAATTGAATAGTGAAAATCACAATTATAGTTAGTTAGTTAGTCGACAGATCATCCTCATTGCACATCGAACCATTCCGTCCATAAGTGCTCGGATCCCCTCCTCTGTAAATCCTGCAGCTTGAAGCGCCTGGCAACACTAGTTCTGTGTTGGTTTACTAATCTTCTTTGGCTTCCCGCGTAGTGTTCTTGTTTTACTATGGTTGTAGATTGACAGTCATCACTTGGTTCTCGCGAACGACTTACTTCTCGTAGAGCATTCAGAATGTCAGCCTGGTCCATGGCTCGTCCGCCTTCCACAGTAGCCTTACCTGCAAGCATGTCAGCCCGCTCATTTCCTCGTACATGCCCTGGCACGAAACTGAAACTAATCTTTGCCAGCCAGACCGCTGCAGAGACAGCAACCATTCTCTTCGGATCCACCCCATCTCTGTCTTCTTGAGTATGCCCATTGAGTCAATAAGGAAACATGCCCTAGTGAATGTCTGTGTCTCGAGCCATGTTATTACTTTACTTACTGCCATGAATTCCATAGTCAGGCTACTTGTGGTCAAAGCAAAAGCACCAGAATCTTCCTTCACAATTCTCCCTCTGGCCTGAGCCTTAAAAGCACATGCACTTCTCACTCGTCGAACGACCGACCCATCTGTGTAAATGACAGCATCACCCTCCAAAGAATTCTCGAAAATCAAAGCCTGTACTTCCGCCTCCACAGCAGTTGGATTTTCTTGTATGCATCTTCTATCTAGTTGGATGCAAACTGAAAAGGACGAACAAAAATACGTTGGCATTTGTACCCACTCCTTACCAGGTTCTAAGTCCTCAAGTGAACACACCTGTTGAAGAATGTCTTCGGTTTGACCCATTCACGACTTTCCTCTTTTTAACCTGCTGCCCTTCTTAGTTTCACTGTGCAGTGGAGGTTGTGTGTTTGCGTTGACTCTGAGGTAAGCACTTGCTCTGCAAATTTGTATTCTGTCCCCAATGGTTGGAAAATCAAGAAGGTAGCGCATCGCCCTGCATGCTTTATCTCTTAGGCATCCAAGAATAATACGCATAGCATCGTTCTGTATCTTTTCCATCCTTTCCATCTGCTTACGGCTGATAGTCAGGATCGCCATCGCATACTCCAAAACAGAAAGGACAAGCCCCTCGTTAAGGAGACATAGATGGCGCTGCTCAAAGTTTTCCTCTGCCATCACCCGCATCGCAACCAAACCTCGCTTGACCTTTAATATTACCCGGTCTATGTGCTAATGATAAGCAAGGTTTCGATGAAAACTTATCCCCAGGTAGTTCATTGCCTGCGTTGTTTCCACCGTCTCTGAAAACAGATTTACAGGTGGTGTTGGAGTGTTGACAATATGATTGTTCAAAGACAACCATGTCACTGCTGCCTTCGTGGGGTTGGCCATTGCCCCGGATTCCAAACACCAAGTGCTTATGCGATTTAGTTCTGTTCGTACATCCACAGCAACCGAATCTCTATCCTTACGGGATTGGTCGGCGGCTATCCTTTGTGTCCGTCTCTTCTTGTGGCTTCTTTCGTTAGTGAAGGCTCCTGGCTCGTGTGGTTTGAGTGGTTGCATTCCTTATAAAGACTCTTTGTTTGATATTTGGTGAGTTTGTGTTCTCCTCTCGTAGTTGACATCGTATTCTTCAGCCATGTTTTTTTTTTTCTGACGAGTCGCATTTTCGTATAATATCTGTTGTCCCATTTCATGCGGCCATTTTCTTACTCCTTGCTTCGTAGTCTAGCATGCCTTTCCCTTTCTTCGAAGTCCGCTACCTTTATTTGTCTTCTCTTGTATAGAGCTAAGATGGGGTTGTCTTCCTCGTTTGTGCTCCAGTTGTCTTCCGGTGTGTTGGAAAGCTCCTCTAGGTTAAGTTGATCTACCTGGCAGGACACTGATTTCACTTCGAGTTGCTCGGCCTTCGTGGTTGGACTGCTGGCCTTAGCTTGCGGTTTCTGTTTGGTCTGTGGTTTGGCTGCAGCTTTCATCTTTTTGCCTCCTTTTTGTGTATTGTCTTTAGAAGTTTTTCGATGTATTCTTGTTTGGTTTCATCTTGAGGCTTCTCTGTGTTCTTTTCCGTGTTTTGTTCTGGTTTAATTTGGGTTGAATCCCTTTAAGTTTTTAGCATTTCTCTCTCTCTGCTTTAATGCTTCTTAGGATCTCTTCATTCTCCTTTGTCGTTTTCACCATGTGCTCCACCTCTTGTTTGATGTTTCGCTGGATCTCTTTTATTTCAGCAAGAAGTTTCCCATTGCCGCTGGTTGGTGACGGTGTTTGCAGTAGCTTGACTTGCTTCTTTAACTCATCAATCTGGCTTTGCAGTTGCTCTTTCTCGGCTTGTGTGATGCACGTTGCTGTCTCGCACCTCTGCATTGCATCCTTATATGGTGTCTTTGTGGTAATGGCGATCTTTAAGACGTTTATGTGTCTTTGGAGGTACGGACAGCCCAGGCATCTTGCTCCATGCTTGCTCAGGTAGTTGGCGCACTTTCTTTTGTTGTTGAGTGCTCGGATATCCGTGTCCCGCTTAACCAGCGGACACTCCTTGAAGGCGTGGTGATCGGCGCAGTATCGGCAGCTTTCCATATTACTGCGACATGTTGCTTTACTGTAACCGGCCCTCTGGCATCTGGAACATTGAGTTATTCTTGGAAGGAATCCTTCAGGCTGTTGTATTTTCTGGTTTATCGATACCCGGCGTGGTATCTCACTGCCCTCAGTTGTCACTACCGCAAGCGGCGTTGGGATCTTTGAGTACGTTAGAATCCGCTCCACCTTCAAGATTTTAATGAGGAGATTCTCTTCTTGTAGCTGCTTCAGGATTTCTTCGTCTGACAGCTCCACTTGAATACGTTTGACAACCCATCTGACTGTCTTTGAGTCGGTGTTTCCGATCTGGTGTCTTTCTCCCCCTTCTTCTCGGCTGTCTTGGCTCTTGCCTGTGGTGGGTTGTCGTCGATCTTCCTCGTGGTGGCTTCAGTAGAAACAGAAGTTTCAGGTTCTTTGTTGCAGTTCACATGTAGGGTCTCTCCGCCCGTCTTCTTTGCGATTTTAGCGGCTCCCACGCTGCACAACTTCTGTGTCTGTTGTTTCTTGGTGTTCGCCTTGCAACGTGCCATTTTCCTCCCCCGTATCAGGCTTCTTGAACTGTTCAAGTAACTTGTTCTTGATAGCGAATGACCCTCGGCTACGATGGACTACAAGAAGTATTAGGCTATTTATAATATCCTGCTGATCTGCATCTACACCTCAAGACTGCTTCGGTCACAAAGACCAGTTATTTTTGTCATGGAATTTTATATTCCAAGTCCCAGGATTGAGCTCTTACCTAGATGTCAATCTAATGTGTCATCAGGCTTCCAAAAGTTTCCTTCGCTCAGGAAAGTTGCCTCCGGGTTCCGTGGACCGTAAATACCGTTAGATTATGTTATGCGGGATCTGGCCTCCACCTAGGCACTCGGTTACCTTCTGGATGGACTGGTATTGAGTTTTGATGCCTAGTGTACTACTAGCTTGCCGAAAGTTTCTGAGGACTGAATATTTCCTAATCTGTAACTGTTAGCTCTTCTGTGGAGCAGTTAAAGAGAATGACATGTAACTCTCTCCCTCTCTACCTCTTGTCTCTCTCTCTCTCTCTCTCTCTCTCTCTCTCTCTCTCTCTCTCTCACACACACACACACACACACACACACACGCGCACACACACACATACACACACACACACACACACACACACACACACTCCTTGCATTTATAAAACTTTCAAACCCCCTGAAAAGAAAATGAGATCACTCCCAACGATATGACTGTCACTGAAGCCTCAGCTTGAAGCATTTTTTATTCCACATTCCTCGTACAAAATCTGAGACGGAATTGTCGTCATTTTTTTTTCTAACACTACAAATTCAACGCAGCAGCAGTGACAAAAGTAAAAGGTGTCTTTGGTGCAACTCAGTCCAAAATAAGCGTCACAACTCATGATGGAGTGACATCTATTCCTTAGTTGTGCCCCTTGTACAACCTCCAAAATACAATTATTTTGAAGTTACTCTCTGATTATTGTTAATCTCAACCTACCAATTGGCCGTGCAAGTAATCTAGTATATACAATGGTTCTATACACTGGATGCTAGCTAGCAATATACATTTTCATGACGTTCTTGACTTCGATTCTAAAGAGCATGCGTTGATGTCTGTTAGCCATTAAAACCTCGGTTGTCATCGATAATCCGGCTGAATACAATTGACGAAATCCGAGACCGACGAAAACCGAGGCAATTATTTACATATGTTAAAGTTAGTTTCATGTCATGTAATTATGGACGTTGCAGTCAACACCGGCATTTCTTTGTTGTTGTGATCTCTTGGCAAGTATACGTTCAGTAGTTTGCCTTTGTTTTTGAACGACCGGCACCTATAGCATTTCGTTAAAAAAAAACAACGCAAGGCGGCCTGCTGCCAAATCGCCTGCAGCTTTCTTTCAAACGCGGGTATGTGGGATTACAAACTGCTTCCGTAAATCCTTCGCCATGGAGCAGGCATTTCCATATGAATCAATGTAAATCTTAATGAGATCAGCATACAACAGTCGGGCCTTTTCACATATGATTGCCCCCGAAACAGAATCACCATCTAACTGGTTTCGATTTATCCAAATTAATAACTACCGGTATTGACATCTTCAAATTGTTACCATCTTTCTTTTTCATTAGCACATTCATGCCTTTCGCTACACTAGCCGCATTTATTGATTCCTTTTTCGCCACAGTGGAACTTATCGTGCATGGCGATTTCCCGTACATACGGGGGATTTCAACAATCTTAATGCCACTCTAGGATTTTATTATTAACAAGTGATGCTCACACAACGAAAAATAAAAACGCCAAACTGAACAGACGAAATCGTGGGCCCATATGTTTTCGCAAAATTAGCAGCGAGGTCATGTGGGCAAGCCTTCGAAATCCGAGGCAACCGGGAAAATGTGAGCCGGTAGCTCAGAAAGCAATGGCAAACTACTGAGAGTAATCTGGCCTAGTACATCAACAGCAGCTGAAAAATGTTGATGTTGACTGCAACGTCCTGTAAGGCATGTGTAAAAAAAAAAAAAAACAGAAGGTCTGTCATCCACCTGAACCCACAGCTATAGAATACGGACAATTCGTCCGATCAATATCTATGTAGATGACCTCAAGGACCCTAGATATCACCGTGTTCTACTGCATTGTATTGTATTGTATTGTATTTATTGTAGAGTATTGTGTTAATTGTCTTTATAACCGACTTTGTTTCGTATCACTCCCTCATCCCAGCTTGTACCCGCTGACCCGTCACTTTTCAGCGTTATAGATAAATGATGAGGTCAACAAAGACGAGTCAACTATCTGGTATATGAAGGTTGTTGTTCGAGCAGGCTGTCGAGTGCATGCACACCAAGAATTGTTCACGTGCATATAATCAGACGTCATTAGACGTAGACAGTCAAAAAATTTTGGGGCATGTTATGAGAAGAAATGACTTGGAGAACTTGGTGACAACTGGCAAGATCGAAGGGAAGAGACCAAGGGGAAGACCGAGAAGTAAATACATGGATGGCTTGGCCACGTGGCATGGTCGAGACAGAACACGGAGCTGATCCACGACTCTGGTGATCGAGTGAGATGGCAGTACATGACCGTCAACGCTTATCAACATGGCACATGATGGATGGATGGATGGATGGATAGATATAATCAGAGATCAGGCTGCGTAAATACCTAGAGCAGACATGAACACACACAGCTTCAATTTATCACTAATAAAGAAATATTTTATCCAAATCACACTTTCTCAAAATCAACACCTGCGAGATGAGATGCCTGAGGTGAGCTGCCAACTTAACAATCCGAGACTGAGTAAGAGATGCTGTTATCAGACAGACAGTGGGATCGACACCTTGTGCCACATTTATCGAAAGACAGAAGATCAAGTAGTTTGGCCATGTCGTTAGAATGCAACATCAGCAACTACCATCACTGGCCTTACATCAAAGATCATCTGTGACGAGACCACGAGGACGTCCAAGAAGAAAATGGATTGACGACATCAAAGAAATTGTACAGTCACATGGAATGACACTATCCAATGTCGCCCAACGGGTGCTGGAGCGCAAATTATTCCTCCCCACGACGCTTGAGGGCAGAAATGGAAGATGATGATGATGATGATGATGATGATGATGATGATGATGATGATGATGATGATGATGGATGATGATGATGATGATGATGATGATGATGATGATGATGATGATGATGATGATGATGATGATGATGATGATGATGATGATGATGATGATGATGATGAGATGATGATGATGAAAGAAATATTTTTATATGTATACATCCCTGACTTGTGAATGCTCTTTGGTCATTTATTATTATGTTGTTATTTGATTACGTTATTTCATACTGTCGTAAGTAAAGACTGTCGTAGTAGTTATTTGTTCTTCTTTACTTCTTTAGTGTCGTCCCTGGAGTGAGGGGAATCAACACCCACATTTATTTTTATTCAATATCACTATCCTGGAGATATCCAGCAGACTCCGTCCACAACACTCCCTCAATCTGAAGACACCTTCTTCTCACTCTTACTCACCCCTGGATCATGCCCCCTCTCATTCTTCTCCAACATAACATACTTGACAACTCTAGCTTCAACAAATAAAAACAAGAAATTTATTAAAGCAAAGAGTATATGTAGAAGAAGTGTGTGTGTGTGTGTGTGTGTGTGTGTGTGTGTGTGTGTGTGTGTGTGTGTGTGTGTGTGTGTGTGTAATGTGTAGAATGTGTGACGTATATTCTAAAGTGTATATAGACTCAGATCAGTGTTCAGGAGTATAGTCATTCTCATCATTGTGCTGAGAACACACCAGCACCATGTATTCCAGACCAGCAACCTCACCAAGGTGATGCTTCTCCGGTCACGTGAAGAGTTTCTCCGCTATCTCTCGAGGCATCCAGATGTTTGGACATCCATGGCAAACACTGTCTAATGAGAGTCTTCAATCTAATTCACACTATGAATTTCCTCTGTTATTAACTGTTTGTTACTCAGAGAATTCTAACACTATTGTCACTGTTACTTAGGAAATCTTAATTGATCTAGTGTCACTGGTTGTAAAGATTTCCCATATTAACACCACAATCTGAATGTTCCAGGTATTTCTATAACTTTATATAAATGTTCCTGGAATCAGTGTTGTATATAGATATAATGTTCTGACTGTTCAGTGAGACAACTATCACTTGCTAAACATAAGTATCATCAGCCTGTCCTGCTCAGCAGAAGCCAAGCTCCCGCAGACCAACTTGGGTATAAGCCCAATGTAGAGGCCTCTCAGCAACTTCTGTCTTCAAATCCTGAGCCATCATCTTCTAAACTGTGTTCTAGCTTCACTGTTGAATATCATAGCACACCTACGTGGAACCTGTTGAGTAGAGAATACCATGGTGAGAGCAACTCAATCCTGGCCGGAATTAGGTGAGTGTAGGCCAATAGCAGCACTCAGATCTACAACAGAGATCCGATCTCTGTCATACGGCCAAATAACTCATCACATGGTCTGAGGCATGGCAACACCAGGAAAGAATAAAGGAACGGGTAGAAACCCAGCAGATGCCCTACTGGAAGATCCTACCATTTCACATTCCCCTCCTCCCTCCCAACCATCCTCAATCTCTCTAATTATTATCCCACTACATTGTCCACAACTCCCTGAGTAAAATGATATATCACACAAGCTAGTTAAAGCTACACAATAGGATACTAGTGCCGACGCTCCTATGATACTTTCTAGCACCGCACTTATAGAACATTCTATCACCACACCTATAATACACTATATCACCACACCTATAATACATTATATCACCTCACCGTACTGTACTCTATTCCTAATCATACCCTAAGTTAGATATGATTAATAGCCTACCATATGCCTATTCCGGTTGATAATTGAAACTATGCGATCACAGACTGGATCTATGTCCGCCGATAAATATCAACAATTTGACATTATAGTTTCTTTCATTGAACACAACTCGGAAACTGCACCGATCCTTCACACTTCAGAAATCTTGGTCGACTCACGCAACTTGTTTACTTCAACGGCCTTTATATCGGCTTTGAGTGACGTCACCAAATTGTCTAGACGCTGATCAGTCCAGAGTCCGGTTTTCTCCTCTTATTTTCGACTAACTGGAGTCAATCCGCCGTCAAATTTGCTTTCATCTGGGGAAATTCTTTGTCTCGTACAACAATAGTTCTGTCTGTCTGCGAACCAGAGAATTCCCCACATCACAGAATCCTCTCCGCCGTCTGTCCAGACATTCCGTCTACACTTCAAAGGCCGACTCCCGCCTTGCAGACGGATGACGCCAGTGTTCGTCTCGAGCAACAATTTGTTAACAAAATGCCGACCAGTGTAGACATTGTAACGCGACTTATTTTGTTCCTCGAACAACCCACATCATACAGAAATGCCGACCGTAGGCAGATAGTTTGACGCGTCGTATTTTTGTTCCTCCGTCTATACACATCAAAGGGTTGCCTGTTTGTGCAGACTAATGTCTCCTTTTGTCATCGATCGAAAGTAGCAATTTTATTTTTCGCGACACATACAGTTCATGAAACAGAACTAATCGAAATGCTGAACACAATAGATACAAATAGTAAAGAACTGAGAGACATGTAAAACATTTATTGACATCAAATAGCATCTATATGTATGAAGATTTGTCATAGAGGCCCATTGCCATTGTTACCTTCTTCTGCCAAATATGTTTTCGCTGTACAGCAAGAATATAATAAACGTGGTGACAACTAGCAAGAATGAGGGGAATGGAACAAGAAGGCAGAAAAGTAAATATTTGGATGGCTTGGCCAGGTGGCATACTACCTCTGGAAAGGAAAAGCGGATTGACAAATATACTAACCCCATCATCTCATTACGCAAGACTTAGGATGTGTTATGCACTTTCACCTCACATTGCTACCACAGTGTCTCTCTTGTTACAATTTTCCCTAGTACGATTTTTTTTTTCGCATATCCTTTTACAGGACATCGCTGTCAACAGCAGCATCTTTCAGCTGTCTGTTGATTTCTTGGCAAGATTACGCTCAGTAGTTTGCCATTGCTTTCTGAGCGGCCGGCTCAGTTATCCCGCAAGTCACCAGCGGGGGACGAACCGCTCCCAGTTATCGCCCGCTACGAGACTCTGCGAGATAAACGGGATTACGAAGAAAGTGGTGTAACCCCTCGGCCAGAGAGACCGGCTAGTACGATTTACTTTCACATTTAATTGTAGTAACAAAAATAAACCAACGTTTTTACTGAACGCTGTGATGTAAAGTAAGAAGTAGGCAAGAGACATGAAAATTAACACGTCTTTCTGAAGTAGTTATGTAGAAATAGGATACCTGGGACATCTGTTGAAATGCATTACCTTCATAACAAACTCAGCTCAAATAGGCTGTGCCAGTCGCAGTTTTTCTATGACGTAGAAATAACAGAGTAACTGAACTTTGATAAAGAACAATGCTCTGAATGTAACAGTCAGTGTCTGAGAGCTGAAAGATAAGGTCTGCACATTTGTTGTAACCTATGTACATATATAATCTTTACAAAAACATCACTGATAATGTCATATGAATCGAAACTGTGGCCTGATTATACTTTTAAAATTCCTTCTGGTTATAATTTAGATTGTATTGTTTCAAAGCTTAAACTGGATCAGCAGTGACGCCTACGATAAGAAAGGAAGTTGCCATATCTCTGTGACTGATAATGTAACCACAGTCTATTTAAACATGGACGTTCTGTTGACGGTTTCAAGCCTTTGAAGAAGCCAGCACATTGAGAGAAAAAAAACACTCGCTTTTAGTTATCACAAATCATCGTGTGCCTCATAAACTGGCAGAGGCGTTCATTTTCTCCCAAAATGTCGGTCCTTGGAGTTCTGGATCAATTCCGTGGGTGATATTTCTCCTTACCATCGTATTATAAAGCCGGCTTCGTGGCTTAGAGGTTATGACTTTTCTTCGTAATCTCGTATACTCTCGTCGGTAACGTGATGACGGTGAGAATCAGCAGTTGTTCGAATCGCATCGGTAACTTACGGGGTATGTGAGCCGGCCGCTCAGAAAGCAATGGCAAACTACTGAGCGTAATCTTGCCAAGAGATCAACATACAGCTGAAAGATGCTGGTGTTGACAGCGATGTCCTGTAAATGATATGCAAAAAAAAAAAAAATTCGTATTATAACATCAATCACCGTGTCTCTCTGTCTGCCACAGCCTCTTCTACCACTGATCTGTCAAGTCGTCAGTTGTCCGACGACTCTCTTCTAATTCATCATCATATGCCATGCGGTAAGCTTGGGCTGTCATGTTTCATTATCTTACACGATCACCAGAGTCGTGGATCAGCTCTGTGTTCTTGTCCCGAAAAATACCATGTTGTCAAACCATGCAGATATTTACTTCTCTGTCTATTCTTGCTCTTTTCCTTTCAATCTTGTCAGTTGTCACCAAGTTCTTAAGTTTATTTCTCATAACATGCCCAAAAAGAATTTTACTGTAAAAAAAAATTGTCATTTACTGCCAATATAGTATCTTGCGGTGTATGGCAGTGGGGTCTTTGAGCCTGAGGACTTAAGTTGCCTGGCTAGTGAAGCCGCCGCGAACTGTGCAGGTTAGGGTTTTCTTTTTGCCCCAGACAGACGAAAAAAATATACACCTACCGAGGATTCGAACCCGGGTCTCCCGAATGAGAATCTTGCATTCTAGCCACCCGGCCAGTCGCTCCTCAATTTGACTGTCCACGTCTAATTTCTCTAGTCAGTTTACGGTATTCATTTGCCTCTTGTAGAATTGTTCGTTGGTTTTTCTGTCTATCCATGGTATTCTTTGCATTTTCTTCAGAAACCGTGCATTTCCACTGCCCCCTTCTAATTATATGACTATTAAACAACGTTTGCTACTTTCTTTTAAATGTGTATAATGTGCTTATTTCACTAACCTCTTAGATGCTACTGTTGTTAATTTCTCTGGCTTGCCAAGGTATTGCAAAATTCGTCTCAGAAACCATACTTCCTCTGCCTTCAAACTTTTATTAATGTTTCGTTCACTTTCAAAGATTCGCTGGCATACAGCAGTCAGGTTTGGTATAACATTACAGTTCTCCCCTTCTGACATTCACTGATAGTGATTTATTACATAAGATCAATTTTATCTTCTGAAACGCAGCTTTTGTTTGGCCTGTTATCCTCTTATGAGATCCAGTAACAAGCGGCATCCTTGTGTTAATCCTTTGTTTATCTGTTCATAATTGCCAACTTTAGTTCACATTTTAATTGCTGCATATTGTCTGCAGTACATTTTGTTTATAATTCATAGACTTTCCCAATCAATGTAATATTCTCAAACATTGTGATCATTTCATCATGCGTCTGGCGTTCGGTGTCTCGGATAGCTATGTGAGATGCACACAATCGGGAACTTCCCAGCCGACGCAAGTTAGCGAGGCAGGCGTTTCGAGAAAGTGATAGCAACGCGAAGCCGAAGTCGCATTTAAACGGGCGAAAGATCATTGTCTGTACGATCGTTCTACCAGGTCTCGATAATCTCTCTCTCTCTCTCTCTCTCTCTCTCTCTCTCTCTCTCTCTCTCTCTCTCTCTCTCTCTCTCTCTCTCTCTCTCTCTCTCTCTCTCTCTCTCTCTCTCTCTCTCTCTCTCTCTCTCGATGAGTAGTGGGCCTGCAGTCAGTAAGCGTTTCGGTCAGTCCTGCCTGGCGTAGCTTGAAAGTTCGTCGGTAGGCATCCAGTGGGTTTGCATGTATCACCGGGTACCAAGAGAGCGCACTGAGCGATTGCTATTCTTAGCCTTCGTGTGCGTGAATAGTCCGTCTGTGCGATAGATATCTCGTTGATCCTCCGAGTAGTCATATGCTTGTCTCAAACATTAAGCCATGCTTGTCTAAGTTCACACTGTCTCACGGTGAAACCGTGATTAGCTCATTAAGTCAGTCGAGATTCCTTAGAAGACACGATTCTACTTGGATAACTGTGGCAATTCTAGAGCTTATACATGCTTACCAAGCACCGACCATAGCAGAAAGAGCGCTTTTATTAGTTCAAAACCAATCGTCGTTGCCCTTCGCAGGGCGAGGAGTTCCGATTGGTGACTCTGGATAACTTTGTGCTGATCGCATGGCCTTATGTGCCGGTGACGCATCTTTCAAATGTCTGCGCTGTCAAATGTCGATAGTACATGACATGCCTACTATGTTTGTAACGGGTAACGGGGAATCAGGGTTCGATTCCGGAGAGGGAGCATGAGAAACGGCAACCACATCTAAGCAAGGCAGCAGGCGCACAAATTACCCACTCCCGGCACGGGGAGATAGCGACGAAAAATAACAATACGGGACTCTGACGAGGCACCGTAATTGGAATGAGTACACTTTAAACCCTTTAACGAGGATCTATTGGAGGGCAAGTCTGTTACCAGCAGCCGCGGTAATTCCAGCTCCAGTAGCGTATATTAAAGTTGTTGAATTCGAAAAGTTCGAAGTGGATCTCAGGTGTTGGTTCACAGCCGTTGTTCCTGCCCTATCGTTTGCCGGCTCTCTCCTGTGGGTGCTCTTCGCTGAGAGTTCCGGGTGACCGGCACGTTTACTTTGAAAAAAAAAATAAAAAAAAATAGAGTGTTCAAAGCAGGTCTCTGCTGCCTTAATAATGTTGTATGGAATAATGGAATAGGACCTCGGTTGTATTTTGTTGGTTTTGAGAACTGGGGGTAATGATTAACGGGGACAAACGGGGACATTCGTATTGCGGCGTTAGAGGTGAAATGCTTGGATCGTCGCAAGACGAGCTACTGCGAAAGCATTTGTCAAGAATGTTTTCATTAATCAAGAATGAAAGTCAGAGGCACGAAATGGAATATACCTTGGCTAACAAGTCCAATGTATATACAGTCCGAAGCATTTGCAAGGTGCCACTACATGCTCTACGGCTCTCAGCTGACGGATATGGCTGAACGCCTCTAAGTCAATATCTCTCAGATGTGAGAGCCTGGCCCGTTACTCACACCCTGCTGCGTGGGGGTGAGATGCTGAGCCGGCAGCATCTGTAGCCTACCTCGTAAGCGTTACCAAAAATGGAAAAGGCGTCCCAGAGGCACGCAATGGAAAAATGCTAGGCTAGCAAATCCATTACGAAGAAAGTCCGTATCTAAAGCTCATTGAGTGAGCGTTATCAAAGGTGAAAAAAAAAAAACACGTCTCATTGGCACGAAATGGAATATTTCTTGACAATCCAATCCATTACTTGAAAATCCGAAGCGAAATCTTGCTGTGTGGATGTCATCAGCATAAGATCCCTCCTTGTCTTCGGGGGAGCAGCCTGTGGTGAACGGGAGGCCCAATATACGGAGGTGGGGCTAAGCA
The DNA here is from genome assembly GCA_014155875.1 of Cepaea nemoralis. Lineage (NCBI taxonomy): Eukaryota > Metazoa > Mollusca > Gastropoda > Stylommatophora > Helicidae > Cepaea > Cepaea nemoralis. The sequence goes on from JACEFZ010020292.1 coordinate 45,126, forward strand.
GCCATGTGCAGAACGTTGACGGTTCCTTGAGTGAACCCAGTACCAGAGCGCTATGTGTCGGCTCTGCAATTATGGAGGTCTCTTTAGTTGGCGGGGAATGCACATGGTCTGCCCCTGCCTTCCCTTGAGGACCGACCGGGATGTCTTCGGCTGTTCTGGGTGGACCAGCTGGTATAGGGAAGACACCACAACAGTAAGAGTCGAGACAACGACCCGAAGTACGAAAGGGAATATTGCTTGGCTAGCAAACCCATTTCGTGGAAAGTCCGAAACGAAAGCTCGCTGAGTGGATGTCGTCTGCAGACTGACCCTCTCCTGGTTTGCGTGGGGAACGACCAATGGCGAACGAAATGCTTATTATATGGAAGTGAGGAAGTGAAGTAGCCATGCGCAGGACGTGACAATTCCTAGGATGAGCCCAGTACCAGAACGGGATGTGTCGGTTCTGCAATTATGGAAGCCCCCTTGGATGGCGGAATGCCCAATGGTCTGACCCTGCCATCCCTTGAGGGTTGACCGGAATGTCTTCGGCCGTTCTAACTTGACCAGTTGGGATGTGGACGACACAACAACAGTGAGAGTCGAATGTCCCTAGAAACACCTGGGAAGCTTAACCAGGTCAACAGTTGCCCGCCGACGTCGGACGTGTCGGCCTAAGGACGCAAGAACGCAGCTCTGCTTTAAACAGGCACAGCACAATCACGTCCGAAACAAACCTCTCTGGGTGAACGCAGGAGAGGAAGAAGATTTCATTATGCTTCACTCAAATGAGATAGTGAAACAGCTAAAGCACAATTATAGGTCTTTCTGTGCTTCATTTTATCTCTATTTTAGTTTTCGCAATGTTTATATTGCCTTATGTGTTCCTTTCCTGTCCAGACATTTTATCATTCTTCACTTATTTAAATCTTTGTTTTTATTCTTATTCTTCTCATGATAATTCTGAGTAGCAGTTTGGTGACATGGTGTATAAGATTATGCGAACATCTTCGCAGTCTAATTGTTCCTCGGTCTATCAGTGCAACTATAAATATAGTATCAATACAATCATGTATCCGTCATCATCATCCTCATCTTCATTAAGTAGTAGATCGCTTGCAGAACGTGGCTGTCATCATGGCCTGCCGAACAGTTTCTCAATGCCTTGCCAGTTCTCCTGCTTCATGCATCTTCATGCACAAATGTTTGCAATGTCACGTGATCATCTTCGTGCTGGTCGAACATGTCTTTTCTTCCAAGAATCGTCCATTAATTGTTTTGTTATTCAAGCCATGATAGTTATTCACTGTTGTAAATAAATTACAAATGAGGTCTCTTTCTGTCTATAGTATACCTCTAATACTCCTTTCATTTTAAGGTTTTCAACACTTAAAATAAAATGCATGCTCGAAGAGCTTTGGGTTGTCTTACCCCGCCCAAAACGATTTTCTTTTCAGGAATTGTTGTTGTTGTTGCTGTTGATGTTGCTGTTGCTGTTGTTGTTGTTGTTGTTGTTGTTGGTGGTGGTGGTGGTGATGGTGGTGGTGGTGGTGGTGGTGGTGGTGGTGGTGGTGGTGGTGGTGGTGGTGGTGGTGGTGGTGTTGGTGTTTGGGTTTGCACATCGTCAATCTTTCACTTCTATACGACTTAATGACAGGTGCTAATTTTGTTCCATCCTGGCAAGCAAGAAAAAAATAAAAGATACTCACTTTAAGCATGCAGGTGAACTGTACAATATGTGCGTGTAGATCACAGGTGTGGATTGTCTACTGTCGTCGAGGGGAAAGGGTGTGAATCTCTTGCAGTCTCCCTGAGTGCATAGGTTGCAGTTAGTAAGCTTCAGCACCGCTGAAACCATGGTTAACCATTCCTTTGTTAGTCTGACAGGCGTCCCACAGACTATTGTTGTTTGTTCATCAAGAATGATGATGACCATTCATTTCATCCAGTGGGTTTGAAAGTATGGAGCCGTGAGTTCTAAAGTTCTAAGAACGAACGAACCAACGAACGAACGAACGAAAATCTTTATTTTCAAAGGGTTAAGAATTGGGCATGCAGGCCCGTCCGACATTCTGCCCTTCTTCTCTATTTCTTCTCATACATTCTTTCATTCAACATCTCTTATGAAGCAATTCTTTGACAACAAAGGAACAGTAAGCATTAAAACGCATGAAAAATAATCAATAATACATGACTCGTTGAGGCAATGTTTAACATAAGCATCATAAATACCCAAGGTGGGTGTAACGTGCCACACATATGGGAATGTTTTTTTTTTCCCTGTCTAGTTGTCGTTCGAGATAATTTACCATTATTATTGTCTTTGTTGCTGTTTTTTTTTAAGGGGGCATGTAGTCTGTCCTGAGGTAGTGTTCAAACAGGTTGCGACTGTAAGTATAATGATTGGTGGTGTCTTTGATTTCTTGTGGAAGATTATTCCACAACTGAGTGGCAGAGTATGCTAAGCTTGTTTTATATAAGTCTATCCTAGGTTTAGGGACATGAAGTATATTTAGTCGTTCGCTATGTCTTGCGTTATATTTAAATAATGGCTTAAGGTAGCTTGGGGCATTTTGAAATAGGATTTTGTGAGTTAGTTTAGCCTTATTAAAAAGTAGGCGTTTGTGGAGTGACAGTAACTGAAGACGTTCATGTAGGTTAGAATATTTTGTAAACTTATCACCATTGATTAGACGCACTGCCCTTTTCTTGAGTGAATAAAGGCGCTTTGTTATTGATTTGGAGCATCCATCCAAGATGGCTGATAAGGCCTATTTTGGCTCGAAATGTTTTTTGATAATGTGGGCAAAGAATGTTTGACGTTCCACGAGGAGAATCTCCTGCAGTGGTTTTTTTTTCTGTCCAGCCTTTTCTTCACAGCTCTTGCAGTCGTGACTGCTTCACAAGTGACTGCTCCCTTGTGTAATGATGTACGCCACGAATTTCGGTCTTTGGTAACAGTCTCCCAAGTGTCATGATGAATTCCAAAAGGTTTTAGTGAGATCTTCAGACTGTCTTTAAAGCGTTTCCTCTGGCCACCTTGGGAGCGTTTACCACAGCGCAACTCACCGTAAAAGAATCGTTTAGAGAGCCACAGACTACACTACAGACTACACCATAGATGACCATTCCGTCGTTAGTCGGACAGACTTCATCACATACTACACCATGGGCGACTATGCCTTTGTTAGTCATAAATGCTTCATTGCAGCAAAATCATGTCCTCATTAGTTAGACAAGCGTCAATACAATCGAGACTATAGTTGACCAGGCCATCGTTAGGGTTGACCATCACTTCATTAGTCAGACTAGTGTTTGCATTCCAGGATACCATGTCGATATGAAGAGAGGTCTTGGTCAGTATAATGCTTGACTTAGCATATCAACACATGTATACTTCATTGATAGATACAATTGTACAATAATTTAACCAGAAACTGGCCGGCTAAAGAGGTCATCAAAGTTAATCATCTATAATACATATGGGTTAGGTCCGCACCACTTTGTGGGGTAGTGGTCCATGAAAAGGCAGATTTGTGTGTGTGTGTGTGTGTTTGTCTATGTGTGTGTGTCTGTGTGTGTGTGTGTGTGTGTGTGGAGTTCTCGCTCGCTTTGAACACAAACGTAGTCCATACACACTACTTCTAGTAGTGCTGGACTGAACTCTGCGTGTAGATTAGCTTTCTTAAGAATGTCCCTTGCATCAGGCGAACCCATACTGACTTCAGAGATATTTGTAACTTACGTCACGTCCCCAAATCAAGGACAAGAGTTCAACATTTAAGTCCAACTTTCCGGTGTAGGGGTTGAACCCCTTACCTCGGCATCAGCACCCCGGATGTTTAAGAACATCTGTCCTTATCCATTCGGCAATCCTGACCTCGATAAGGCAGATGTGGTCGGGACCCTCTGGAATCATGAGTATAGTGCAGATGAACAACTAGATCAGTGTTTCCCAACGTGGGGCCCACGCCCCACAGGGGGGCAATTTGACTGTTAAGGGGGGCAATTCGAAAATGGAAGAAATCGGCTGAATATAACAAAACGGGGAGACTTGAGACTGAAGTTAACTAAATTGGAACCTGACATAAGATCTTTTTGCAGCAAGCATCAAGCGCAAGGATCTCACTAAATTTAAATAATAAATAATTACTAATAATTAAAATAATATAGAAAAATCTTTCATTAAAATTATTTTGTACTTGAATTTCAGTTCTCCATTATATGTTTTGAAAATTTACTTACTGTGTTTGCTCAATAATTACCTAGTGATTTCTTCCTAAAACCTATCATTCAAGTTTCTTTAGTGAACATTTCAATTTTTGAATATTAAAAAATAATGTATATGTTGGGGGGGGGGGCATGGGGCAGGGGAGGGGGCAATATGAATTTTAGAAAGGCTTAAGTGGGGCATGGTACAAAAAAGGTTGGGAAACACTGAACTAGATAGTCACGGCCAGAAGAAAATGGCGCTGCATAGAGTGACCAGACGATCAGTCCGCCACTCATGACCTCGAGGTAAGACCGGGCGGACACGTATTCAGATGGTAATCAGGCCATAACCACACGATCAAACAACTGGTACCCACTAGTATTGTGATTCTTCACTAGCTGTTGCAGATGAGAACGGACCACGTATGGGACTATTATGAGTCACAACTACAACAGCCAGCGAAGAGTTCCAATACTTATCGTACCAGCTGCAGTCAGATTATGTGTCTGTCTGGTATTTCCAGGGAGTCCCGAGTGTCGCCCAGATCCTCTGGTCACTCCTTTCCTGATACGTGGTAACCCGAAGAAAATAATTTTTCAGTCATTTAGACCAATGAAGGAGAACATCGTGTCAACTGAAAGATCGAAGGAAGGAGAGGTAGAGGCAGACCAAGAGAAATGATGCTTGATGGATTAAAGCGGTGGCATGGAGGAATATGAACAGGAGTTGATCCAGAAAACCAAAGACCGAGACCTACGCCAGCCGACATTGCACTCGATGATAAATGATGAGGCCAATGACTAAACACAGAAAATATATAACTTCTGAAATGTATAATCTCCACTGCTCCTCATCATCATGTAACAGAACATGCGCAGAACGCTCCTCTCATCACGACACCGGAAAGACTTCATATTTCGCCAGGTCTCCCTGCCTCATGAATTTTCATACCCTGGGTGTCACTAACATCTTGTCTCAACCGTACATACATTACACTTTTACATTATAACTCAGAAGCGTTCAACCGGATATTTCTGATTGACAACAGAAAATGTACCTGCCTAGAAGACAAATAACGTGTGTGATCAGTGTCATTGGGTAGACACAACCCTTTCATGGAGTTTCAGGATCCGCCTACAAAGAAGAAGCAGAGTTTAAGGCTGAACTAAACGACCACAAAACCCGTCCAGTCCAACTTAAAGGATGACGTATGGTTTCACTATGTCAAACACAAACACGGCTGGCGAGTAGCTGCGCTTTCGGTCATGTTGTGTAAACAGTCAAAATAAAAGGGCAAAGAAATTTTTGGTTTTCATTTCCCTTTTTAAATTTAAAAACTAGGGGTCACCAAAATTAAACCCCTTTTTGGGGTTTAAAAAAACTATTTTTTAAAAGGGGGTTTTTTTAAAAAAAATTTTTTT
>JACEFZ010020293.1:0-50655 GCA_014155875.1 Cepaea nemoralis
AAAAGGGGCCAAAATTTGGGTTAAAAAAAAAATTTATTTTTTCAAAACCCCTTTTTTTTTTTTTAAAATTTTTGGAGCCGCCCAAATTTTAAAAAATTTTTAATTTTGAAACCTTTTTGGCCCTTTGTTTTTTTCTAACAAAAACATCACAGCAAGTACTACTTAGTTTGTCTTTCTATGCCCTGTCTACGCCCCCCTTCAGGCAAACCGAACTTGGTGTATGTAATAGCAATCTACAGGGTGCCCCGTAACTTCAGCATGGCAGGAAAGTGGGCCGCAAGACAAGTAACAGATTTAATCATTGGTTCATCTCTTTGTAGTTCAGCCTAACCACAGATTTGACTGCCAGTCTGGCTAACATTCTAAGATTTCAAAATAATTTTTCCCGTAGTGAATTTGAATAACAAAGACACAAACAATCGACTGCACGATTTATTGTCTGGCATATTTCGCTGCATCTCATCAGGTACATACTGCAGAAATCACACAACATAAACTAAAGCAATAAGATAAATCCTTCAAGCTGAAATATACAACACACATATTCTGACAGACATTTGAACTGTCTCATCATCAAGTGCCGTGCCGACTGGCGTAGGCGTTCATGACTCTTCACAGATCTCGGTCTTTGGTTTTCTGGATTAACTCTGCCGTTGATATTCCTCCATGCCACCGTCGCAATCCATCCAGCATCATTTCTCGTGGTCTGCCTCTGCCTCTCTTACCCCTCGACCTTTCCAGTTGTCACGATGTTCTTCAGCGGCTCTCTTCTCATCACATAACCAAGAAAAGCTGTTTGTCTCTTTCTTATTGTTGGATATAATGTTCTTGTTTTGTTAGCCTCTTTAAGGCATTCGTTGTTAGTTACTTTGACAGTCCAAGGAATTCGCAACATTCGTCTAAGGAACCACATCTCTGTTGCTTCCAATCTCTTCCCAATTTGTTCACTGAACTGTCTACCACGGTAATTTTAAACTATCATGTCGTTTTGTTTGTACAAAGTTGGACAAATCTCTGAGTTAAGCTGAGCCAAGAACCGACAGCATAACACTCGGGACATTTTCATACGTGTTCCGTTCTCATCTTCAACAGCAAGCCAAGAGTCCCAATACGAATGCTACCGGCTGCATTCTGACTATGCGTACGTCTAATCTTTCCACGGAGTGCTGTGTGTCGGCCAGATCCTCTGTCACTCCCTGCCCAACCATTCTCTCTAGGCTGTGATGATTTATCTGTTTATCCACACCCTACACATGATCTCTCAGCGCCCCGACCACGTCTGCCCTGTCATGCACCAATAGTCAGCCAACGGTGAAGTCCCAGCCAGTCTGTCCGCCTGCTCATTTCCCACAAATCAGCATGTGCTGGAGAAAAAGGGCCAACTATGTTTCTTATCTTTGATATTTGAATTGAAGCATGCCACTCTGTACGAAGTATGCCTTGTCTTCACCATTCTCATCAAGCTTTGTGAATCCGTTAAATCTAGACATGAATGTGATATTTGTCTTCCAGCCAGCGGAAGGCCGTAGTGACTCCATTCTCATACTAGATGTTCTGGTATCATATGCCAGGTTCTCCTTCATCTGCCACCGTCAATTAACCTTCGCTACAAATACTCAGGCACTTCTTTTGTCTCTTAGCATAAGCTATCTGTGTAGATGGATGACAATCACCTGGTCGTGCACCATCGTGAATTAATTGTTGCACCTCCCATTCAACGATGTCATGTCTATCCGCAGATGTGAAGCTCCAGTATCTGTTTTGCATACCCCGCTAGTTTCTGAGCTTGCAGAGGGGAAGCGGGAATGTGCAACATACACCTTGTGGAGATGGTACTTATGTATGGTGTTGGGAGGAAATGTTGTGCACCAACGTCACTCCAATAGGTACAAGAAGTCAGGGCTGTTGGTTGGTCACCACAGCTCTATTTTGTTTGTTACTAGAGTCCTTTTTTATATGACTATGGGACATCCTGTACACAGATGTACGAGGCTTAATGCAAATGTATGTAGAGCAGACACAGTTTGCGTAATTGTATGGACATTTTAATAAGCTGTTTCGTCTTAATTTCGTTCTTAACTTTGTCGCCAATTAATTAGCATGTGTGAAATGAACAATGATGCTTTATAAGCATTTTTCAAGCAGGTGTTCTCTCCTCTGTTGTGTCTCCAACGTGAAGGGGCAGAGGGGATCGGTTGTTCCAATGACCCCAAGAGCTATGCCGAGGGTAGCTTAGCCACTGGTAGGATCTCCCTTGTCGGACTTGTCAACCTTTTCGAAGTCGGATATACTGAGTAACAGGCTTGTCGAAACAATGCAAGCCAACTCACTTAATGATGCCAATGAAATACGTCTTCTTTTTTTGAAGGACACGTTGACGTGTGGCTGTAAATGTCTTTCCTGTAGTCGTGCTACCCAGTTACATTTTCTGTTAATTAGTTTTCAGTTTTAGCTCTATAGCTTCAACACCGTTGTATTTGATACGATTGATCACACCAGTTTACTCGGCTTTACCATGCAATGAGGCACATCTATCTATTCAAAGTAACGGGAAGCCAAAATTCAGGGGACCAGAAAAGTAGAACGCCCAAGAGGCAACTACATCATACAGACTTGCAGGTATATTTGCGTTTATGTTAAACTCTGACTAAAGAGAGTAGGCTGTTTTTTCCTCGCCCGCTTTGAACTCATGCGTAGTTCATACACGTGATACTACTGATTTCTGCATGTGGATTAGCTTTCCCTATTACTAGAGTCCCTCGCCATCAGGTGAATCCACTCCAACTTCTGAGGTACTTGTAATTTACGTCCCCAAATCAAGGTCGAGAAGTCATCATTTTAGTCCAACTGACCGGTGTAGGTGTTGAATCCGCTACCTCATCGTCAGCACACCGGAAGTTTACAATCGAGTTGTCTTATCCGTTCTGCCATACTGGCCTCCAAGAAAGTAGTTGAAAACAGGTAACAGTGGAGCGACCAGATCAGATGACTTCAAGGCCAGGCCTCGGCCCGACTATCCAGATAATAACGATGATAGCGAAGCGAACAGGGCACAGTGGCGTGAGATGATTAGCCACCTCCAACACAAATCTTCGCACTGGCACACCCAATAAGATGACGATCAAATATTTCAAACACTATAGTCGTAATTCTTTTTCGACTAAATATTTGAATAGACAAATCGGAAATCGCAGTTATATGGTCAGTACCACTTGAGTCGCCTTACTTCCCACGACAGTTTTTTTTTTTTTTTTTTATTCGCATATCCTTTACAGGACATCGCTGTCAACAGCAGCATCTTTCAGCTGTCTGTTGATTTCTTGGCAAGATTACGCTCAGTAGTTTGCCATTGCTTTCTGAGCGGCCGGCTCAGTGTCCCGCAAGTCACCAGCGGGGGACGAACCGCTCCCAGCTCGCTCCCGCTACGAGACTCTGTGTGACAAACGGGATTACGGAGAAAGTGTTGTAACCCCTCAGCCAGAGAGACCGGCTCCCAAGACAGAGCCTAGTACTTATTTCAGACTGAGTCGATCTGGGAGCCCAGGTACATTTTCACAATTCGAATCAGCTCCGATGTAGATGGAACCCATGTTCACCGGGCCGGCAGTGAGCGTCTATAGTCTGTCCATTCATGATCAATTATTTTCAAAACTGTCTTTTGCATCGTTATGAAATTTGTCCTGCCATCTTATATATACCCACACCCAAGGAATATATCTTTGATAGGTAGAAAAACAACTTAAATCATGGAAAGCGGCGACATTTCTTTGATATTTTGGTGAAAAACTAGTGATTTCTCGTTAACAAACTTATTTTACAGTAATGCCCCGTTCCACTACGCGAGGCCAATCCCATGTCGCACGAGAAGATTAACTATTCAACGCTAATGTTTCCGTGTGAAGACATAATACATTTAATAATATGCACTTCATCTCTGCCCGTAAATTATATACCCCATATAAACAAACTTTGAAATCTGCTGTACAATCTCCAGAACAATATTTTTTTTTTTTTTTAACATTGGGTGGACATAATGATAAGGTTATATGCTAAATCTCCCACAGAAGTCGGATGTGTCGGCCTAACAGCGCAAGAACACAGCTCTGCTGTAAACAGGCACAACGCAATCACGTCCGGAAAAAAAACTCCGGATGAACGCAGAAGAAGAAGATATGCTAAATCTCATCATTTTCCCTCAGTTGGTTACTGAGATATGGAATTTTATATTGGGGCAAACAGAAGTAAACAGACTATAGCTACTACGCTACCGCGGCTGCCATTACATAAGGTGCTAGGCCCATAATCATAATCATAATCGTATACACCAGAAGGTACTCGATGGTTATGGTTAACTGATTCAATGCTGAACCAAAAGTGGGCTTGGACCAGGTACAGTACACAATCAAGTGAACAAGAATTATAATGTAAAGTTCCGTTCACTGAGCACTGAAATTGCAAAAGGCACCATGAAACACAACAAATAACACGATGAACCGAGTATGGCGATATATCTTCCTTCTGTCTAAATGTGAGGTCACATAAGGCGATGTATTATCCTTTGAAATTTAATCAGTTAATATCAAACTGGAGTCTCCATGGTGAAGTGGTCAAACCATCTGACTCTGACTCCGAAGGTTGTGGGTTCGATTTCGGGCCGCGTCCTTCGGTTCACGAGTGCATATTTTCGGAGATTCATGGGGTCATCGCTTGAGCTACGGAGTTCGTGCTTTGTGCAACGCTTTCGGCAGCCCGCGCTTCGGAAAGAGACTGAGCCATATGTGATAAAACCCGGTGCAATGAAGTCGAAAATGTCGACTTTTAAGCGACTTTTTAAAAATATCAAACAGGCCGCCTTTACTTGCAAGGATACGTCAGCCTAGAAGCGCTGGTCACTTATTAAACTCCGTGTCGGTGGGGATTCCAACACGTGACCCCCAGGCCGCCAGGTAACCAGCCAGACACTGCGCTAACCGGGCTCCGGAATGAGGAGATTTAAAACATTAATTTCCGGAGTAACTTGAGACAGGTTAAATGGTGCGAGAAATATATTCACACGTAAAGAGGTGTAAAGGAGAGAGGATCGACTGCATTGCAACGAATTTTATGTCTCATGGCTTGGTCTCTTTCCTTAGAGTGACCGGCCGACAGCGTCGCACGGTGCACGAACTCAGCAGCTTCAGCGACGGCCCAGAGGAGTCTCCGAATGCCAGCGGCTTCACAACACATATTGATGGGCACTTAATAAGGACAAAAATGTAGAGATCAGACGACAAGTTAATACTTGTACAAACTGAATGCTGTAGCTGTACAGCGATTCGAACCAGTCGCCTTCAGATACCGACACTCTTTTGTCGTGTCTCCGTCATATGTGATAGAAGGGCAAGGTGTTACAATAACTCCGAGAGCCATGCCGACAGCCCTCTGTCTTGTCTCCACCTTATGTGGTAGAAAGACAAGGTGTTACAATAACTCCGAGAGCTATGCCGACAGCCCTCTGTCTTGTCTCCATCTTATGTGGTAGAAAGACAAGGTGTTACAATAACCCCGAGAGCCATGCCGACAGCCCTCTGTCTTGTCTCCATCTTATGTGGTAGAAAGACAAGGTGTTACAATAACCCCGAGAGCTATGCCGACAGCCCTCTGTCTTGTCTCCATCTTATGTGGTAGAAAGACAAGGTGTTACAATAACCCCGAGAGCTATGCCGACAGCCCTCTGTCTTGTCTCCATCTTATGTGGTAGAAGGGTTTGCGTCAAGGGACAGGTCAAGGGATAGAAACCAGACAAAAAGAGCAAATCCCTGCTGCCTTGTAGATAGACTAGGGATAGTCAAAGGCCAGGGAAAGTAAATCTAAAAAAATGCTTGTCGAAGTCCGGTGTACTGAGCCAAGGCTTGAAGAAACATTGCAACGCAACTCACTTGATAAATAATGTCAATGAAACTGTACTTACTCGCATCGCGAGAACTCTTTTGTCCGCGTAGATATGAAAGAACGAACGCAAGAAGAAGAAAAAGGAGGTGGGGTGGGGAGTAGCAGTGCCAGCACCAGCAGCAACAGCGGCACCAGCAACAGAAGAAGAAGAAGAAGAAGAAGAAGAAGAAGAAGAAGAAGAAGATTGTAGTCATAGTTAAGAAAGAGCAAAACAAATGAGATAAAGAAGACAAGGCATTCGAATCCACCGCCTTCAAACAACAGAGCCTCGCTAAAGGCTTGATGAAAATAAATAGAAATTAAATAGGTGACACGTGATGTAAACAAAATGGGCATTTATAAGAAAGCAATGGAATAATGCTTAACAAACAGGTTGTGTTGCGACATTATCTAAGGGTTACTGCCGACAGGTCAATGTGATCTGCCACAATATTGATTGGAGTGCAATTGGACTCAGGAATAACTAAACTAAGTACATAAATAAACGATATCTACAATTACGGATAACTAAACTAAGTACAAAAAGAAAAGATATCTATCACTCAGGGATAACTAAACTAAATAAAGAAAGATAGAATATCTACAATTAAGGATAATTAAACGAAGTTCACATAGAGACGATATCTACAATTGATGATAACTAAATTAAGTACGAGTGGCTTCAAATGGAAACTTTAAATGTGTGTGTGTGTGTGTGTGTGCGTGCGTGCGTGCGTGTGTGTATGTATGTGTGTGTGTGTGTGTGTGTGTGTGTGAGAGAGAGAGAGAGAGAGAGAGAGAGAGAGAGAGAGAGAGAGAGAGAGAGAGAGAGAGAGAGAGAATATATATATATATTCTGAAAAAGTAAAGAACAAATGTGTCATTTTTCGATGTAATCACCACTACGTTTAATGCAAGACCTCCAGCGTCGATAAATTGTTTGGATTTCTGTAGAAAAAATGTTCCCTTGGTCGCGTGTTTAACCACTCATGCACCACCTGCTGTACCTCTTCACTGGACCGAACACATCTTTCCTCTCAATGACTCTTTGAGTTGTCCAAACAAGTGAAATGACCCGGGGCTAGGTATGGCGAGTATGTGTGATGTGGTACACTGAAAGTGGAGGTCACTGAGCAACAATAACGGATAAGAGAGCGCTGCTCCTCTTTGGTGCATGTCAAAACTGTCTTTATGATGTTATCGTGTTTGTCTGCTCCGCTATGTCACCTGCTTAATACCCTTGACATCCTTAACAACAATATTAACAGGTTAAAAGACAATGGCAAGGTTATTGTAATTTCTATCACACTTTTAAGGTTTTCATTTAAAGCCCCCTCGTACATACAAAAAATGATATCTATCACTCAATGATAACTAAACTAAGTACGTAAAGAAATGGTATCTACAATTAAGGATGACTAAACCAAGTAAACAAAGAAAAGATACATATCACCCAAAGATAACTGAACTAAGTGCAGAAAGAAACGTTAGTTAGTTAGTTAGTTAGTTAGTTAGTTGGTTGGTTGGTTGGTTGGTTGGTTGGTTGGTTGGTTGGTTGGTTGGTTGGTTGGTTAGTTAGTCGACAGATCATCCTCATTGCACATCGAACCATTCAGTCCATAAGTGCTCGGATCCCCTCTTCGGCAAATCCTGCAGCGAGTAGCGGCTCACGACACCAGTTCTGTGTTGGTTTATTACTCTTCTTTCGCTTCCTGCGTAGTGTTCTTGTTTGGCCACACCTCTTTTAACTTGCTGTTCTCGCAGCCTGACCATGGTTGTAGGTTCCCAGTCATCGCTTGGTTCTCGTAAACGACTTACTTCTCTTTGAGCACTCAGAATGTCTACCTGGTCCATGGCTCGTCCGCCTTTAACAGAGGCCCTACCTGCAAGCCTGTCAGCCTACTCATTCCCTTGTGCGCCCGCATGCTCTGGCACGAAGATGAAATTAATCTTTGCCAGCCAAGGCCGCTCCAGAGACAGCAATCAATCTCTTCGGACCCACCCCATCTTATCCTCCTGAGCATACTCATTGAGTCACTGAGGACACAAGCCCGATTGAATGTCTGTGTCTCGAGCCATGTTATTGACTTTACTTACTGCCATGACTTCCATAGTCAGGCTGCATGTGGTCAAAGCAAAAGCACCAGACTCTTCCTTCACAGTTTTCCCTCCGGCCTGAGCCGTAAAGGGTAAAGCTTATGAGCTTCTCACTCCTCGGACGACCGACCCATCCGTGTAAATTATCAGCATCATCCTCTAGAAAATTCTCGAAGATCAGAGCCTGTACTTCCGCCTCCACAGCAGGTAGGATTTTCTTGTTGCATTTCCTGTCTAGTTGGATGCACACTGAAAAGGATGTACAAAACTCGGTTGGCACTTGTACCCACTCCTCGCCAGGTTCTAAGTCCTCAAGTGAACACACCTGCTGAAGAATGTCTTCGGCTTGACCCATCCATGACTTTCCTCTTTTTAACCTGCTGCCCTTTACCTTCTTAATCTCGCTATGCAGTGGGTGTTGTGTGTTTGCGTTGACTCTGAGATAGGCACGTGCTTGGCAAATTTGTATTCTGTCTCTCATGGTTGGAACATCAAGAAGGTAGCGCATCGCCCTGCATGCTGTATCTCTTGTACATCCAAGAATGATGCGCATGGCTTCGTTCTGTAGAAAGAAACGCTAGATTTTATCAGAAAACAGCAGGTTAAATGGTTTGGCCATATAACTAAATTACCAACTAACAAGAAGCAATGATGTACAGACCAGACGGAAGCAGAGGAAGAGGCCAGCCACGTACGATGGATAGAGGTAATTACAGAGACCATGGGAACCTCTAAATATGAAGCCCATAAGCGGGCACTCTCCAGCTGTTTATGCTTCACCTCGACACCGCAAGGTACAAGAGGAACCTGATGGAATGAGATGAGACTGACTGTTAAGGGAATGTCTTAAAGAACTGAAACTGTATATTTATTTGTTATCAATATAGTCACGACTTGAATTGACACACGTACATCACCTGTTTGATCTTGAAAGACCTTGGGAATAAAGTACCCGATTTTCCTAGAACTAAACCAGTTCCTAATGACTGTCAACATGATTTCCTTTCAATTGCATTTAACACACAGAACCAAAACAAAAACATTTTGGACATGTAAAAAGTTTGATGCAGTCAAATCCGGAGTCGAAGATGGATAACGAAGAATTAATAATTGTACAAACCATGCATTGTAAGAGTACAGTAAAAGGGCGCGATGTCTTCAAGCAAAGGACGATCTTGTGTGCATGCTATAATATAGTGTGGCGTCAGCAGGTAGTTCCAGCCAGTTTTGTAAAAACAAAAAGAGATCGTTTTAAATTTTAAATTACTTTGGGGATAACAGATGTTCCACGTTCGAACAATACCTGTAACTATGTGTTTTAATTGTTTTGGTTTAAATATTTTTTTTCATTTATTAACTTAATATGTTATATAACTCAGCAGCATGCACTGGACAAGATGCAGCGAAATATGCCAGGCAATAAATCGTGCAACATATTGTTTGTGGCTTCTGTGTTTAAACAAATAAATGTAGTAGTCGAACATAACTGACCATATTTACATCTGCGTTAAATCACAAAAACCAACAAATGAAGGAAAATCTACCTTAATGTATGGGCACGTGCTGCTGAAAAATACCGTACAAACAGAAGACACCTCATTACATGTGGTTTAAAGTTGATATTCATGTTTCACTGTCAGTTTTAAATCTAAGTATTTCAATCACCGTTAGTGGCAGGGGGTGTTAACCAATGGACGTTGTATTATGTGTTCATTGCAATCTGTGCGCGACCTTTTTGTGAGTATAATACGTCTGTTTTCAGCTGATTATTTGTGATGTATTTCGTTGATGACGTTAGTTAATTAGTCAGCAGACCATCCTCATTGCACATTGTACTACTAGCACATTTCCACAGCTTTACTGCATCTCCACTAATTGTATTCATACTTTTACTATGTTTACAACTGTAACATGTGTACAGTCTTGTCCTGTTAATTGTTATATGTTTTTGTTTGTGTATTACTCACTGTAGTGTCTTCTTGTGTTTTGTGTGTTTTTCTTTTCTTAACTGCGTGTATATATTTGTTTGCTGATGAAGCTAGTCGCCGCAACGTTCTATTTTCCGTAATTGTGTTCTGTAAAGCTACAATCATCATCATCATCAGCTTCCACTTTTGCCGTCAAGCATCGTGGGGAGGAATAATTGGCGTTCCAGCGCCCGATGGGTGGCACTGGATAGTGTCATTCTGTGTGATTGTACAATCTCTTTGATGTCGTCAATCCATTTTCTTCTCGGACGTCCTCTTGCTATCGTCACAGATGATCTTTGATGTAAGGCCAGTGCTGGTAGTTGATGGTGTTGTATTCTAACGACATGGCCAAACCATTTGATCTTCTGCCTTTCAGTAAATATGGCACAAGGTAATGATCCCACAGTCTGTCTGATAACAGCATTTCTTATTCGGTCTCGGATTGTTAAGTTGGCAGCTCTCCTCGGGCATCTCATCTCACAAGTGTTGATTTTGCATAAGTGTGATTTAGATAATGTCAAAGTTTGAGATTGGTAGCATAGGGTTGGTGTGAATATGTTGTTTATTATCTGTCGTTTTGCGGACATAGGTATGTTTGAATGTTTCAGTATGGGTGATAGTTGATATGTAAATGCACTAACTTTTTGACATCTGATTTCGATTTCTCTGTCCAGTCTGCTATCTTCTGTGATCATACTTCAAAGATATTTGAATCATTTTTTCAAAGATGTGCTATTTATATGTATACTTCGTGGAACAGGCGAGTGCTAACTTGCATTACTTCGGTTTTGGCTGTATTTATACTCATGTTGTATCTGCTGCATGTTGAACTCAGATTAGTAATATGATTTTCCAGTCTGCCTTCGTCGCTATAAAACAGGCACTGATCGTCTGCAAATAGAAGTTCATTTATTGCGTGTGGGTCAGTTGTTTCATCTGAAGTAAAGTGTTCAAAATTTTCTGAATCTGTTCTGTCAAGGCTTGCTTCTTTAGATATTCTGTCCATGTAGATATTAAATAGCAGAGGAGAGAGCACACATCCCTGTCTCACTCCTGTATTGACTTTGAACACATCTGATATACTTCTTGTGCTCTTTGGCTCGAGTTTTACATGGCTATGGTGTTGTCTAGCAATTGTCCTTGTATCCCGTAGTCTTTAAAAAAAATTTTTTTGTTACGTATCCCTTACGGGACGTTGCAGTCAACACCAGCATTTTCAGCTGCTGTTGATGTACTAGGCAAGTGTTACGTTCAGTAGTTTGCCATTGCTTTCTGAACGACCGGCCCCTATACCTTTTTCGAAAAAACCAGCACCGCCGTGTTTCGAACCCGGGTATACGGGCTTACAAACCGCGTTCGCAAGCCCTTAGCCATAGATGGTCCATAATTTATATCTCTCTACTCTATCAAAAGCCTTTTTCCTGATCTACAAACACAATATTCTTCTGGTCACTATATTCGATGTTTTTTCGCATATTTGTCTAAGTGTGAATGGTGCATCAATGCAACTTTTACCTTTCCTGAAACCATATTGTACTTTGCTTAACTGTTGTTCAACTATGGGTCTAGCTCTTTTTTTTCCAATAGTTTTGCGTACAATTTCTCTATATGGCTCAGGAGTGATATACTTCTGTATGTTTCGCACTCTCTCATATTGCATTTCTTTTTCCATATTGGTACTATTACTGCATTTTGCTAATCGCTTGGGACTTTTCTTTCTACCCACGCTATATAAAAAAGTCTTGTCAGCCATTTAACTCCTGTTTTCCCACAGCCCTGAATAGCTTCTCTGGTTATTCCATCTGGACCCGGTGATTTGCTAGGACTTTTCTGTAAAACTGATTTGACTTCTGCAGGGATGAAGTTTTTTTCTTGTTGTCCATGGCTTTTAGGCACAAAAGTGAGGTTTCCTATGTTATTATTTGTGGGGTTAAGTAGTTCTTGAAAGTATTCCGCCGACCTTACTAGTCTTTGTTGTGGATTAAATAATGGTACACCTCTTTTGCTGTTTATGATGGTGGTTGGGTTACAGCATGCACCTCTGTTTCTCATATTATTGACACATTTATAAAATTCTCTTGGATAATATTTGCTGAGCGTCGCCATCTGTTCAACGTATGTTCTCCAGGGTTCATCTTTGTTTGTTTGTTTATTTTCTTCAACTTATGCCGTTTCTTTATATTCTCTCATTGTTCATTTGGTATTTCGTCGTGCTATTCTGTAAGTAACATAGTCTTGTTCAGATTTAGTTGTGATCCATTTTTTAACGCTACCTCCTTTCTGATTACGCTAATGCTATCTTTAACTGCGTTGTTCCACCAAGCTGTTCTTAATCTGTTGTCACGTCCTGCTTTCTTGGTTCCACATTTATTTTCCAGTGTGTCGAGCATTGCAGCTTTGAAATTGTCCATTCCTTATCTAAGCTTGAGTAATCGTCAGGGATGTTCTTGTGTGGCTTTGTGATTTCTTGTTTGAGTTCTTATTTAACCGTATTTTCCTGAAGCCTCCTATAAATGATGACATATGTTGCTACCTTTTTGTTTCTTATTTTCCTGCATGTTAATTTTGTTTTCAATGACGACTGGTTTGCAATCAGTATCAACGTCTGTATTTGGGAGTGCTCTTGAATCCATAAGTAGTCTTCTGTCCGATTTCTTGAGTAGAATAAAATGAATGTAAGATGCTTGATCTATGTTTGTTTCATTTATACCATGTTTTGATGTGGCTACGACGATGTTCGAAACAAAAATATTTGCTGTTATTAGTCTTTGTTCGGATCATATGTTGAGTAGGTATTCACCATTGTTATTACATTCTGTCTCTGCGTCGCTGAAATGCCCCATGCATTCATCCCATGGTGTTCTTCCTGTGCCTATACGTCCGTTGAAGTCACCCATCACAATAAGTTCATGTCTCACTGACATTGTTTAACGTGTCTGCAAGTTTATCAAAATGTTCGTCTTTGTCTTCATTGCTGTAAGTATCGTTACATGTGGCGTATGTTTGTATAATAGTCGTTGCTTTACTGCCTTCTTTGGTCTGTATTAGTATTGTTCTTTCTGATATAAATTTAGTGTTTATAATGGCCTTCACTTTTTCGGGATGTAACAAAAAACCCACTCCATGTTAGAGCCTTTGCTCGCTACTCCAATATTAGAACGTACTTTTAGTGTGTTCGTTTTGTGTTCTGTCCCTTTTCCCTCGTATCTGCGAGTCCTAATATTTGATTTTTTCATAAACTCTACCAGTGCTGGTTCTTTATCTCCTAGTCCTCTAACATTCCAAGTCCCGCATATCTCATGTCTGCATTGCTTTGTGTTATTTTATATTATTAGCCCATAAGAGCTTAGATCACCTCCTCAGTATCTCTCAGCGTGTAGCAACTGTAGCGGTGCAGAAGTTATACCAAGCTTTTTTTTACATTTCTTATTGTTATACCCTGCTGCAGCCGTTACTTCTCTTATCCTATAACATCCGTGTGTCCTGGCACACAAATCCAACAGATATTAGTCAGTATTTACCTCCTTAGATATTCAAGCCCCTGCTTTCTGGTCCAGCCCATTTCGATTTTCCTTAGCTTACACATAGAATTACTGAGAAAACGTGTGGGTGAACGTTTGTATCTCCAGCCTCGCTATTGTCTTTTCGTTGACAGAGATGCCCGTCTGTAGCTGTGTTTTTTCACATCGTCGAGCTTCTCAATTATTGTGTTCGTACGGATTCCAGTATGAGTACGGTAGGAATCAGTCTTTGTTTGTATACAGTTTATCTCAACTAGTAGGGACTGGTACTATTGGCTGGCATGTTTCCTTGGCTTCGGTTGACCTGTGGAGGAAACACGACAACCCTGGGCTTAATCCCAGCCAGTCCGTACTTGCTGTGCTGAATCGTGACCTAGTTACATTCTAATGTCTCCCTTGACAAAATTCCAGTTCCAGTCTTGCAGACCAGCCAGCTGGTTACTTAGAGAAGGGAAGGAGAGATCCTCAACGTAGTTCATGTGGTGATGGTAACTTGGTACTGGGTCGAGAGAAGTCTCTGCATCAACTTCGCTCCGATATGCGCAAGCCCTTTTCGGGGCTCACACGAACGTCAGTGCAACGGATTTAAAATGCAGTCTCCCAGAGGCTCCTCAACCAGTCATATCCTGACTAGTGAACAAACCAACCAATCAAATCCTGACTAGTCAATCAGTCAACCAATCAAATCCTCACTAGACAACCAACCAATAAAGTCCTGACCTGACTTGTTAACCAACCAATCAAATCCTGACAAGTACGGTTGTGATTTGTAAACTTTCCCGACATGTACGATTCTTGTTTGCATCCCCCCCCCCCCCCCACCAACACGGTTATCGACCCTGTGTTGCCAGGGTCCACAAGGGAATCATCAAGCCCCGGAGAGGGCCGGGATTTTTTCACGTGGACTTCTAGTAACAAAATTTCCCCTGGTCTCTGGGTAGTGAGATTGGACTCCAGTGTGTATTGCTGCACACGTAAAATATCCCTTGGCAGTTGAAAATCGAAAAATAGTAGCCTAACGGCGCTGCCCGGGCAAGTTTTCGAGTTAAAAATCTACCCAAAATATTTCAGGATCCTCGCCGGTGCTACGGAGTTCGTGCACTGAGCTGAGATTCTCCGGACCCAGGCTTGAGTTAGGAGTAGAACGGAGCACTTATGGGTTACACCCGTGTGCCGTGATGTTGATCCGTCGACTAAACTTAACTATACACAACGGAATCAAAGAATAGCAACAATGTAACCTACCTATGTAAGAGGTGACCAAGGCGAGTTGGTGTGTGACTGGCTTCTCTATGCAGGATCTTCTAAAAGCCAATACAAACATCTTAACTAAACTATTGCACAAATTATTTAGCAGTCTGGGAGACAGCGGAAACACTAGCAGATTGGCGAGAAGGGTAGCTAGTGAAGCGGTCAAAGAAATAGCACCCGCAAAGGGCAAAAATTGAAGATAATTAATAATTAAGGCTTCTGTCAGTTGCTGGGGAAAATAATAAGCAGTATCATTCTGGAGAGATGCCACTGACAAACATGGGATGAACAGACTGACTTCTGACCAAACAGATCCTGCACTGATCAGATCGCTACATCATGCAATAATAACAAACTAAAAGATTAACATGAATTAGCCACTTTATATTAGATTTGTGGACTGAAACAGCAGTGATATGAAATCTCTTTGAAAACTGACGAGGCAATAACTGGATCCCACAGAAGATCCTTAACTTAATACAGGCAACATATAGAGACGTGAATTGCAGTCTTTCCATGAAGGATACAATAAAAACTGGAGTGCAACAGATACGTCTTTTGTCACGTTTATTTTCTGACTGACAATAGACTGGATTATGAAGACAAATATAGCTACCACGAGAAATGGAATTCATTGGCACTGACAGAACAGCCTGTACTGACTTTAATAGATTTCGCTGGGATACTGTGTAGTATATCTAGTTTGATAGCATTTATAATTTGTGGAAGTCAAAGGATTAAATCTAGTACCAAACTTAGAATATTGAACTCTAACATCGAATCCGTACTCCTGGATAAATCATAAACAAGGTTAGCAATTATAACAATTAATAATAAACTACAAACATTCATTTAAATGCTGCTTGCGTAGAATAGAAGGACTAATATAAGAAATAGCTTTTAAAAATGTATCTTATAGACAGTTCTGACCGAGAAAAACCAATATTCTGAAATACTTCTAATGGAAAATTATTCTGAGATACTTCCGACTTGAACAATACAATATATGGTACCCCAAGATAATTTTACCTGGAACAATACAAATACAGTACCCCAAGAAAATATTTGCCTGGAACAATACAATATGGTACCCCAAGATAATTTTACCTGGAACAATACAAATACAGTACCCCAAGATAATATTTGCCTGGAACAATACAATATGGCACCACAAGATAATCTTACCTGGAACAATAAAATATGGTATCCCAAGATAATATTTACCTGGAACAATACAGTATGCCTTGAAGAGATTAGAACAAGAATCTCCATGTTGATGGTAGCCTTTTGCAAGATGGAAAACATACTGATAGAGACTAATATATAGTAATAGTATATATTATAGAATATATAGAATATATAGTTATAGTAATATAATATAATAATATACAGACTAATAAAAAGATGTCATTTACAGTGAGAAAAAGAGTGTTGAAGTGCTACATAGAACCTGTACTTTTTTATGGATGTGAAGCGTGGACAATTAGCAGACAAGCTGGAAAACCTCTAATGGCTGTAGAAATGTAGTTTTTGAGGATATTGCAAAGAATACCATGGACAGACAGAAAAACCAGTGACCAGGTCATTCAAGAAATAAATTAAAACTGTGAACTGATTAGAGAAATTAGATGTAGACAGTCACAGTTTTTGGACACATTATGAGAAGAAATAAATTGGAGAACTTGGTGACCACGGGCAAGATTGAGGGGAAAAGAACAAGGGGATGACAGAGAAGTAAATATCTGGATGGCTTGGCCACGCGGTATGGTCCAGACAAAAACACAGAGCTGATCCATGACTGGTGATCATGTGAGATGGTGAATTATGATGATCCCAAGATACTTTTACCTGCAACAATACAATATCATATTCCAAGTTACTTTTAACCGGTATAATGCAATATTCTCAGCTACTTCCAACCAAAATTAATATCCTGAGATACTTCTAATGGGAACAAATCAATATCCCAAAGATCTTCATTCGACAAATAAATATTTATGTGTTGTGTCATTAGACTCAACAACTAATACCCTCAAACACATATCATGCAGTACAAACACATATCATATAACACAAACAGTATAAAGAAAACAGTCAACATTGACCTCATCCAAAAATAAATATTTGTAGTTTATTATATTTTGATTCCCTCAAATTGTACAGGGCATTGTTTTTTTTAAATGACATTGTTTAATTACAATCCCACACAAGATAATATAACAGAAGAACTTTTTAAATTAACAGATACGATGAAAACAGGGAAGCTATCTTTCATCGTGACAAAAACAACAACGCCGTATAGACATGTAAGGTACTGATTCTAACTGTAAATGACAGGGAGCAATTACATTAGTACACATATTGAGCTCAAACATGATAGGAACATCAACATGCTAACCACAAACTTTGTTCTAGAAAGCTCATGTATGATTGTTATGATCTGAACAGCAAAAAAGACATGATTACGTAGAACAATATTATTATATTTAAACAATTTAATTGGATAAAATTATTAAGGAACAGTAACTCTCAGAGCTCTGGTAGCATGAACATTTCTTTAATTGTAATTTGAATAAAACTTGAATACATTACTGAAATATACAGAAGACAAGCAGCAGCAGCAGAGTAGGAGGAACAGAAGAGAAGGGCGGGGAGCAGTGGCAGCAGCAGCAGGAGGAGGGAAAAAAAGAATAATTATGCCTAAATTCTGAATAACAAAATTACAATAACATACACCAAGTCACACATCTCAGATGTATGAATATTTCTTCATTATGATGATTTAGCCACAATAATGAAACAACAACAATAATAAAGGTGGCAGTAACAACAGAAATAAGTGGCTTGTATTATACAGAACATAAAAAATTATAATGCAATTGAATTTCTGGTAATTAAACAACATGCTTTTCACTGTATAGAGCAGAAAATTAAGATTATTTCAAGATTGCGTTAATACAAGAACCGATTACTTGATATTGTTTTTCCTTCTATACTTTACAGTTCTGTACCTCTCACTCTTCTAAAATTCTTTTTATAATGTAAGTAGACCCGCAAATCAACGTTTATGTAGATGTCTAGACTCGTTTAGTATGTGTTATTAAATTTATATTCCATTTTTACGTATACTGTGTAGGGGGGAGGGGGGGAGAATTTATAGGGAGGAAATACAAAGGGGGGAGGGGGGAATGACATTCTGAACATATGGTGAAGGGGTGCATGGGCCAAAAAAGATTGAGAACCACTGCTCTAGACAGATAGAGCTGATGCAAAGCTATGTGTGGTTAATTTTGTTGCCCAACAATTCTATCAGGGCAGCAGCCTTAGTTAGGACCTACTCTTTACAATGTCCATCTCTCACAGGACTTTAATGTGTACAAGTTGCACATGGGAACTCCTGTTTGTCATCCTTAACTGAGAAAGCTGGTATCCAATTAGGGGAAATCCTCTGATATGTCTCCACCTTGAAGAGGTTGAAGGGTTTGCAGGTTTCAATGACCTCAAGAGTTATGCCGAGGGCGGTGCAGCTACTGGCAGGGTCTCTCATATCAGACAGTTCAAGGGATTGGAACCAGATGAAGCAGGACACAAACTTACTGCCTTGTAGGTAGAATGAGGACAGACTAAGGCTACAGAAATCAAACCTGGACAGATGTTTGTGGATCAGATGTATTGAGCCAAAGGCTTGATAAAACAGTGCAACGCCGATTCACCAAATGATATCAATTAGGAGATACATGATATCATTAGACGAATGATGGTTCATATAAAAATGCCCAGCTCTGTGGTGGGATTAAAACCCAGAACATTCTGAGCCTGAGGCGGACACAAAAACCTCTCACTGGGGTTTGAAACTCTGACCCCTGTATTAGAAAGCCAGTGTACCAGCACTCCAGCCATGACTTTAATATGAGGGGGCTTCAAATCAAAACCTTAAACGTTCATTTGTTTTTTGTGTGTGATTATATTCTCAAAAAGTAAAGTAAAAATGTATCATTTTTTTATCAAAAAACAGATAACAGAATGCTGCTCCTCTTTGATGCATGTCAAAAGTAGGGTGGCCATCTTTAAACTGTCCTTATGACATCATCATGTTCATCTGCACTGTGATGTCATGTGCTTAACACTCTTGACATCCGTATTAATACTGATAGGTTACAAACGGCATGGTTATTGCAATTTCTATCACACTTTTAAGGTTGTGATTTGAAGCCCACTCATATGTTAAGTGCAGTGGGACAATTGCTATGTATGTGTCTAGTAAAGACAAGCAATGGTTGCAGAAGCACAAACATCTATTGATTTGCTAAGTTGCTCAACACTTCCATGCAAACATACCAAATGTATTACTTCAAGTGTGTTAGTAATGACTGTTGCAATTTCTTCACATAGTACTTCTGACATTTAATTACCATACCCCAAATGATTCTTTCCCAAATGTCTTCAATAAAGGTATCTTTCTTTGAATTCTATAAGTCTGCTTTTCATCTAACTCCATCTCTGTTTTCCAACTGGCATACATTTGGCAGTTTTGGTAAAGGTAGAATATGTCTATAGTAAAAAGTCAGTCCTGTAAAAGAATAAATCAAGATGACCTGCAGAACGAGGCTTCAGATAGATATTGTTTGTCTGTTGACAAGAGAGTAACATGACCCGCTGCTCCTCATCTAACTCCATTAGTATTTTCAAAGTAGCTTTAGTAAACAGAAAATATGTATAGTGTAGAAAATCTACAACAATTGTTGTACATTGCAGTAACAGAGAGTGCAAAGAAGAAAGGACTCTCTTTGAATATCAAGAAAACAGTAACAAGTGTGGTATCAAAGAAAAAGGTGACACAAAAATATGAAGCGGAAATAGAAAGGAAAAATCTTTAAATATCTATGGGCATTTATAACACCAGATGGAAGATGTACAACAGAGATTAAGAGCAGAATAGGGCAAGCAAAAGCTGCATTTCAGAAAATTAAGATCTTATTCAATAAGTTACTATCACTGAATGTAAGAAAGAGAGTGCTGAAGTGCTATATAGAACCAGTTTTGCTGTATGGCAGTGAATCTTGGAATGTAAGTGAACAAAAGAAGAACTTGGAAGCAACAGAGATGTGGTTCCTGAGACGAATGTTGAGAATTCCTTGGACTGCCAGAGTAACTAACAACGATTGCCTGAAAGAAGCTAATGAACCTAGAACACTATATACAACAATAAGAAAGAGACATACAGCTTTCTTTGGTCATGTGATGAGAAGAAAGGCATTGGAGAACATCGTTACAACTGGAAAGATCGAGGGGAAAAGAGGCAGGGGCCACCAAGAGAAATGATGCTGGATGAATTAAGACAGTGGCGCAGAAGAATATCATCAGCAGAGTTGATCCAGAGAACCAAGGACCAAGATCTGTGGAGAGTCATGAACGCCCATGACAGCTGGCATGGCACTTGATGATGATGATGTAGAAAATCAGGTCCCATAAAACAAACAGTCAACATGACCTGCATAATGCAGCTTCAAACAGGCATTGTTTATCTGTTTACAAGAATAGCACGACACTTATAATAAAAACTGAAGTCATACACAGTTTAAAAAGGCATCCTTACATATAACCATGCAATGCAGCAACATTTCATAAAGTGACATCTAAGTACTTATGTTACATTAAGTAGCGGTTAGGAACTTGAAATGTCCAGCACAAGAATCCAGCATGGCATAAAATGAAGTTTTGCAATGAAACCATGGTAAGAAATGTATGTAAAGCTGTGATGAGGTTCTAGGTTTAAACCCTCCTTGAGGCAGGATGTTTTGTACAGCTTTGAGGTCACTATAGGCCCCATAAAGATGGTACCAGATATCACCCACTGAGGGCTAGTTACTGAAGGCAATACAGAGTTAGCACTACATCCCCCGATATGCCTTGACAGCACAGAAAGAGGGTCCTTTAGCTATTACTCTCTCTCTCTCTCTCACACACACACACACATAGAAAATTATGAGACCAAAGTGAGATGTTAATCCTTATACCATAAGATGATAAATTGACATTAATACAAGAGATGGGGTGATAAATTCACACACACAAAAGATGGGATGATAAATTCACACTAATACTACAGACAATGTGACAACCCAAAATGAATGAAGTTGACATACAAGCTGTAAGATGCAAATGTACAAACTCCTCGGATCAGAACGTTAAGCTAAACACAAAGCTACAACTCTCAAAATATGAGACAATGTAATAGTAACAGCAAATGGTAATCTCACTTCGAAATCAAGAATATATTATAAATTAATTAACCAAAACTATGTACACAAATGCATGTATACAATGTAAGCATAATTTGGTGCTAAAAAAGATGCAAATTGAAACTCTCACTTTTGAAGAATATAAAACATAAAAAAGCACAAAAACAATTTGTTCGAGTCATTCAGTACGTAAGAACTTTACAAAAATGTTAAACTTCCAGAGGTCATGAGGGATTTTTAGGTTTTTTGAGTGTTTATATACTGGTAAAATGTAAAGGCCAGTAATTGCCAAGTTTTATTCAAGGCCATACTGGCGTTATTTGTGGTCATGTGTTAATTTTAAACAATTAAAACAATCACACAAAATTAACAATTGTACAAAGCTACCACGGGACACTAGTCCCCAACAAGGAACACATGGAAATAGCTCAAAAACTAGACACTCGTCCCTTAATATCTGTTCATAAAGGTGTCTTAAGTACCTAATCTTTGCCTTAGATTCTATCCAACAGAGATTCCCACAAGGAGAATCTGTCTGGTTCTCCCTCTTGCTCCGGAACTATCATGTGTATGTGCTTCTGGAAGAATCTGGAACATTCGTGTCAAATGACCTAACCTTTAAATTTG
Organism: Cepaea nemoralis; assembly: GCA_014155875.1. Lineage (NCBI taxonomy): Eukaryota > Metazoa > Mollusca > Gastropoda > Stylommatophora > Helicidae > Cepaea > Cepaea nemoralis. The sequence continues at coordinate 21,619 of JACEFZ010020293.1, forward strand.
CTCTCTGGATGTTCCTATTGGTTTCCATTGTATGCCATCATCTCTCATCTTCTGATGTCAGTTTCCTTTCCTGCCTCTTTTGTCCCCAAGCAACATGTGATGTGATGGGCTTCTCCCCTAGAATGCTTCCACTGGTATAATGTGTTCACTTACATTTTACATTTGGTTAGACATACCAACAAAATCTGGCCACTTCTCAATCAATCAATCAGTTGATGCCTCCACAATGAAGATGGCTGCAATGGATCTCCAAGACTGTTTGTCTCTCGCCCTGACTGTACGTTCTGTCAGAATGATGCTTGTCCATCTCTTAATGTTATCGTCCCACTTGTATTGTTGCCCACCTCTTGCTCGCTTGCCTTCAACCTTGCCCTCCAGTATAGTTTTTATAAGAGTGTTATGTCTTTTAACGTAGCCAAAATATTGCACTTGCCTCTTTATTTCCTTCATCAACTCTCTTTTCATTCCCAGTTTTTCTAGAACTTCTGAATTTGATTGTTTTTGTTTCCATGAAATACAACATATTTGACTTTCTAATTACTTGTTCAATGTCCAGGCTTCCGCGCCACTTCTACTGTGCACTAAACTTCTGTAAAAGTAATGAATTGATGACTTTTCCTAATAGTTATTTCCCCTTTAAGCTCTGCTACAAAAACTTCTGAAAGTGAAAGAGTTAAGCAGCTTACTAAACATTCTGTTGTCTTTCATTCAGTCTTTTGTTGCAGGCCATAACTGACCCTGATAACAAGAGTGAGTTTGCATGAAAATATCATTGATCATGATTGTTCATCATCTGTGTACTGTTTATACTTTCTTAGTTCATATAGAAGAAAAATTATATCAGCAGAGTACCTAGCGTCCTAGGATATGACCGATATGTTAATGTTAATATTATCATGTATTAACTGTGTAGCTGACTGGCGTTGAAGATCATGTTTCTCCACATCTTGTGATCTCCAACAGCAAGTATCAAATTGTGGGCACCCACACTTCTGTGCCATGACACCAGAATACCAATAATGTTCTTACAGTGCCTTCCTGTCTTTCTTTCCACAAATTTCTCCTGTTGTCACAATTGTTTCTGTCTTCACATGACATGGCCAAAATATGATGACTGTCATTTTCTGATGTTTGTGATAAATTGTCTGTGTCGTGGCTCTTTCAAAACACTTAGATGGGATGCAGAGGTGTTTCCAAGGCACCAGGGCAAGGTTCTATACTGGCCAAGACCTACTAATATGTCCTAGTCATGCGTCCTGGGCAACAGGTCCCTTCGGGGTCCTGGCTAACGTAGCAGAATCGCTGATTCTTCTGAAGTTGGAGATTATCTGCTTGCACAGCAAGGAACCACCTGTCTGCACACCAATAAGCCAGACATGGGACAATGGATACTCAAACAAACCTCAGTCTGGTACGACATCACACTGATGTTGGACAACAGGATGTCTTCATCAGACATATATGACTTCACTCTGGAGTTCACAGCCAGCAAACACAAGCAAGCAAGCAACACTTAGATTACTTCTTTTGGCTGTAAAGAAATTTCTATCACTCTGTAAAACCAGGTTTTTTAAGCTTGTAAGGATTATTTTTGGTTTGTTTACTAATTGTCCAGGATTCACAGCCATCTGCTAAAACTGTTCTTATATGATATTCAAAAATTCTTTTTCTAACCTCCAATGGTGAAGATTTATCGCATGAGATGTTCATTTTATAAAATGCAGTCTTTGCTTGTTTTTTGTGTTCTATATCTTTGTGATACACCTTCCATCTGATGTTATCTGTGTGACAGATATATGAATATCTGCACATGTCCCAAATTAACACTATTGACTTTAATCGTATATTTAGGCACAATCTGTTTCTTTGATATTACCATTACTCTGTCCTTTTTACTATTCCTAATTTTATTAATTACGCTTCTTAACAAATTAATTATGCTTCTCAACAAATTTTAATACACCCAGTTATGATCTGTCCTCAGATAACAGCTAATTTACTTGCAAACTACAAGCTGAGAATCTGTTCTATGACACCAATGTCTGAATGAATACAGATAGATTAGATTGTGTTACAAGCTAAAACCAGTATAACAAATATAAAGGAGATTGTGTTACAAGCTAAATCCGGTATAACAAATATAAAGGACCTTTTCACACGCCTTAGATACATTGGGTATCTGCGTGCAAGGCTCCAAATTTGACAGACTAATCTGAACCCGGTGAGTGACTGATTTGGTCAGTATTATGTTGGAATTTAACATCAAGTCAAAACACTGAAGAGCAGACAAGAATAAATTATTAATCATAACAGACTAGAATGTTTGAAAGCATAACATAGTTACAAACTGAAAAAGATGTAACAATATTGAACAACTATGTGAAGACAAGATGGAACAAAACTGACAGCTGTGTTTCCTTTAATTACACTATTATTCTCCATTCTATACTGCAATGTATGTGTAACATAATTTTCCATGACTGATTCTCGGCAGGCCAGTAAGGTAGGTGAATTGGAAATATTGACAATAACAAATCCAAATAAACATCTCACAAACTAGTAATGCAACAAAAGTCACATCACATGAGTTATCTTCACATCATGTGTTGGCTGCAGTGCATCTCCTGCACAAATTGGAGATGATTTCAAGCGCATCTTCAGTTTGTGGAACTCTATGTTGGCGGTTCAAGATGATGACTGAGCGCTTATGAGAATGCCCTGAGTGCAATGATGTCGGTTCTTGACTCAAATCAACTCAACTCCTGCACAAACTGTTTCTCTCCATGATGGTACAGTCTGGGATCGTCTTGTCCATACACCTTTATATCTGAACCAAATGTTCAGTGCACACAACACTGAAAATACCCACAATATTACACAGCAACATATTCTGAGTACAGCATGAGCATACCTAACCTAACTATAGCAGTTTATAAGTTTAGTAATTAAAGCATTTTAGCCCAATCTAATATAGTAGCATATATAAAAGGAAAACACAAAAGAACAGAGTTACAGCAACTACACGTACAATGGTTGAATTTCTTGCATAACTTGTGCTGTCGAATTGAGTCTTACAGATTAGTTAGTTAGTTAGTCGACAGATCATCCTCGTTGCACATCGAACCATTCAGTCCATAAGTGCTCGGATCCCCTCCTCAGCAAATCCCGCAGCGTGTAGCGGCTAACGACGCCAGTTCTGTGTTGGTTTATCAATCTTCTTTGGCTTCCTGCGTAGTGTTCTTGTTTGGCCACCCCTCTTTTAATTTGCTGCTCTCGCAATCTGGCCATTGTTGTAGATTCACAGTCATCACTTGGTTCTCGCAAAAGTCTCACTTCTCGTAGAGCATTCAGAATGTCAGCCTGGTCCATGGCGCGTCCGCCCTCCACAGTAGCCTCACCTGCGAGCTTGTCAGCCCGCTCATTTCCTTGTACTCCCGCATGACCTGGCACGAAGATGAAACTAATCTTTGCCAGCCGAGACCGCTTCAGAGGCAGCAACCATTCTCTTCGGATCGACCCCTCCTCTATCCTCTTGATCATGTTCATTGAGTCGCTAAGGAAACAATCCCTAGTGAATGTCTGTGTCTCGAGCCATGTTATTGCTTTACTTACTGCCATGACTTCCATGGTCAGGCTACTTGTGGTTTCAGTGAAAGCACCAGAGTCCTCCTTCACAATTCTCCCTCCGGCCCGAGCTGTAAAGGCCCATGAGCTTCTCACATGTCGGACGACCGACCCATCTGTGTAGATGACCGCGTCACCGTCTAGCGAATTCTCGAAAATCAACGCTTGTACTTCAGCCTCCACAGCAGCCGGATTTTCTTGTCTGCATTTTCTATCTAGTTGGATGCAAACTGAAAAGGATGTGCAGAAGTCTGTTGGCACTTGCACCCACTCCTCGCCTGGTTCTAAGTCCTCAAGTGAACACACCTGTTGAAGAATGTCTTCGGCTTGACCCATCCACGACCGTCCTCTTTTTAACCTGCTGCCCTTCACCTTCCTAATTTCACTATGCAGTGGATGTTGTGTGTTTGCGTTAATTCTGAGGTAGGCGCGTGCCCTGCAAACTTGTATTTCTCTCTTCAATGGTTGGAAAATCAAGAAGGTAGCGCATCGCCCTGCATGCTGTATCTCTTGTACATCCAAGAATAATGCGCATAGCTTCATTCTGTATCCTTTCCATCCTTTCTATCTGCTTATGGCTGAGAGTCAGGATTGCCATTGCATACTCCAAAACAGACATGACCAGCCCCTCGTACAGAAGACATAGATGGCGCTGCTCACAGTTTGCTGCCGCCATCACCCGCATCGCTGCCAAACCCCGCTTGGCCAGAGTCTTACAGAGAACACAAACAGTATATTATTGAGAATTCTGGACAGCAAGATGGTGGATGAACAATGCTGAATCAGTAAACAAGAACTATCATTCAAGAGATGCTGAGCCAATATAAAATATTTCATTTACATGTCATTAAGGGGTGCTTGGTGTCTAGTGTTCCTTCATATCTTCCGTCACCAAATGTGGCCACCTGTGATAACATTTGGTGAAGGTGAACTGACCCCATAGACGTACTGTCACAGCAAATCGCTCCACTGTTGAAGACTGAGTTCACAGCTGTACATGAGAACAAATTCTACCAATGTTGAAGACTGTGCCCTGGATCACTCTATATGGCTAACAGAATGTGCCCAAAACATCATTATTACTTATTGGACATTTCCTGTAGGTAAATGTGACCAAAACATGGGTATTACATACTAGACATTTCCTGTAGGTAAATACAACCAAAACATGGGTATTACTTGTTAGACATTTCCTGTAGGTAAATGAGACCAAAACATGGGTATTACATACTAGACATTTCCTGTAGGTAAATACAACCAAAACATGGGTATTACATACTAGACATTTCCTGTAGGTAAATGTGACCAGAACATGAGTATTACTTGTTAGACATGTCATGTAGGTAAATGAGACAAATGTAAATCAAGAAACTGCAACTATAATATTCAAACAGTTCCATATAATATACAGTTCCATAATGTTGGATTTCTGATTTTGATATCTCACTGAAATGATAAACTGGCAGAACATTTTAAATGCTTTGATTAGTTTTCCAAATATCAAATGCAGAGCAACAAAAATGTATAAAACTGATGTACACAACTTTTAACAAAGATTTATAACAGATAAATTAAGTTTCTGTGGACAGATTTTTCAACTGTGTGGAGTATTAAAAACATACTTAAGTGCCATGATTTAAAATACTAAGTGAATGGTGTGTGAATAGGTGACATGTCTCTATGAAAAGTCCACTCTTCAATGTTATCAGTTTAGGACAGTGTTTCCCAACGTGGGGCCCACGCCCCTCAGGGGGGCAAATCGAAAATGGAAGAAATCGGCTAGATATAACAAAATGGGGAGACTTGGGACTGAAGTTAACTAAATTGGAACCTGACATAAAATCTCTTTGCAGCAAGCATCAAGTGCAAGGATCTCACTAAATTTAAATAATTACTAATAATTAAAATAATATAGAAAAATTTTTCATTAAAATTATTTTGTACTTGAATTTCAGTTCTCCATTATATGTTTTGAAAATTTGTTTACTGTGTTTGCTCAATAATTTCCTAGTGATTTCTTCCTAAAACATATCGGTCCTTTGGCTAGGATCAAGTGCATTTGCTGCTCTCCCCCCCCCCCCCCCCCCCCAGTAGTGCGCCTGGTCTGGTCAGGGGCCGGGATGATCAAATAAAAACCCATCACATATCTTCACCTTAGATGCCTGGTGGATCACTGTGGGCAATAGCTCACAGTGAGACTAAGGGTCCACACAAAAAAAAAGGGGGGAGGCGGGGGAACCAGCTTGTCTGGGGTAACCGCCAAACCAAAAACAAAAAAAAAAAATTCACCCAACACAATCGACACACAGGGACGCGGGATCTGGTAATGGTTTGGGGGGGGGGGGGGGGGCCGGCTCTAGCCCCTCTGGGAACCGTGAGCTCTTCTAAAAAAAAAAAATTCAAGTTTCTTTAGTGAACATTTCAATTTTTGAATATAAAAATGATGCATATGTTGTGGGGGGGGGGGTGGGGGGGGGGGGGGGAATAAGAATTTTAGAAAGGCTTAGGTGGGGCATAGCACAAAAAAGGTTGGGAAACACTGGTTTAGGATTAATTTGGTCTTAGTGAAACTTGAGTGCTTATAGAATGCAGTCATTTATATGATACTGAGATGCACAAGGGACACATCAGCAGGGTTATGCAATACATCCTGGCTTTGTCAACATTGTGGACAGGCTTAAGGTGCCACAGGCTAAGTCATATAATCGAGTGCCTGTGGACAAGGAACACCTCTACATGAAACGCTGGGCATAGATAAAGGCAACAGACTGAAAATCATAGATGGTGGAGGACACAATCAGAGAATTGTATGTTTGAGAACAATGAGAAGAGGAGTGAGCAGAATGCCAGGAAAAGAAAGACCTGTGCAGGATTATGATCACACTGGTCTACAAGTGCAGGAATTAGCCAACAGGCTTGCAGAATGGGAGGTGTAACAACTGATCATTGATAATTTGCGCCCAGGTGATATTATAATCACCACGGATAGCTCTGTGCTAAGAAGCAAAAGAAGTGCCTGAGGGTTCATGGCAAAGATTAATGGACCATGTATAGTGCAGGAGAGCCTGGCATATGATACCACGACATCTAGTCTGAGATTGCAGGCGGAGGTAGTCGCTGCAGTGTTTTGTTGACTGAATGACAAAAAGCACATGCCTGTTATGACTGTAACGAACTCAGGGCTTGCTGGGAAGGGTGGAGACCAAACTGAGATTTTAATCTTTATAGATATGTTTCGTGCAGAGTGATATGCTTACATTTAAAAAAATCAAAGACAGGAACATGCTTGTGTGTTGGGACATTAGCAGGCGGACAGATTTGCTGTGCCTCCCCTGGTGGGTGTGGTACTGGTGCATGATAAGGCAAATTTGCTCAGGGCTCTATGGGATTATGTGAACAGTGTGAAGAACAGAACAATCAATATGGTCTAGAGAGAATGGTGTAGCAGGGAGTGATCAGTGAATCTGGCAGACAATCAGTACTCAGAGGAATGGCTAGATGGATACACAATAAGACTGCAGATGGCACCATCAATATTTGGGATTCTTTGCTGTTTGTTGCAGGTTATGATGGAGCATAAACGGGTATGTCCCGAGTTCTGTGATGCCATTTCTTGACTCAACTTAACTCAACTGTTTGACCAGAGGTCAGCATGACCAAACAGATAAAAGCACTTGTTCATATATATATCTGGTGTGCTGATGCCGAGGTAGAAGGTTCAAACCTTACACCGGTTATTTGGATGAAAATGTTGACTTCTCTTCCTTGACTTGAGAATGTAAATTACAAGTACATCTAAAGTTGGAGACAGTTCGCCTGATCGTGAGGGACACTGGTAATAGGAAAAGTTAATCCACACGCAAAATTCAGTCCAGTGCACTAAAAGTAGTAGGACGTGTATGGACTACGCTTGAGTTCAAAGTGAGTAAACGAAAAAGAAAAAGAAAACAAAATACTGCCCTTCCAGCAACTGCTTGGAATATAGTTGTTGACATGGAGTCATTATTATATGACAAGTTACATGGCCTCCCAGCAGGCAAGCTTTTGGTGCCTTCACACCTGACAAGAATGGATCTGGGTAGACTGCGTATATAACATAGCCTCAGAGAAAAACTGTCGAAGCATGTGATATGTTAAACCACACCGGAAGGAAGATACCCAAATATAGTTAGGATGTTATAGGATCAGACGTAGTTTAGTCTGCTTGTATTGCTTAGTCTAGTTAATAAAACTGACAGGAGCAGGGATAAAAGATATCAAGAAATAGAATGTACTGGCACAAGATATGCAGATAATACAGTATTGACTGCAGACAATGTCCATGACCTGCAGTATTTAGTGGATGTACAAAGTGAGCAGCTAGAATTAGAACTATATTGCAAAAAAAACAAAACAGAAAGTATGATCATCTACAAGAAGAGAAAAATACCACGTTTCATCCTAATAAATGGCAAAATTCTTAAACTGTTGAATCAAAACAACTATCTTGGAACAGTCACACCATCTCATGGAAGCTGTAGAGACTAGACATGATGTGTGACTGACACTTCCCTTTAAATCCCAACCACCACATAATGTCTTCTTATACGTTTCATTTGTTTATGACCCTACTAAGGACATATGTCTTTTCCAGGAGCCATTTCCCGTGTGTATTTAGCCTTTCTGAAAGTCACGTGTTTGTGATTTTTTCCCCTACAATGGGCATCTGCTGAAGAACCTTCTGGAATTGAAATAGATAAAACTGCCGCAATTGCAAAATGATGATAAATTTATGTTCATGTGTCATGGGAATATGATTATTTGTTTTTCTTTCATAAAAATAAAATTCCACTAAGAATGCTTCTCCTTCAATAATATACATATAGATTCAGAATAAACAATAGTGTTTCATGAAAACAGTGTAACAATATTTACATTCAAAGAAAGAGAATGATGTAAGGCATATTAAAAAATAACAAACAAGATGGAAGACAACTGTAAAAGTAACAAACAAAAGTACAAACATTGATGAGGGTTTTCTTCTTCTTCTTCAGCAATCAAATAATCTTTGATGATGATTACTGACAAAGGTAAACTGACGACAATGTATGATACAACACATTTAAACCACAGAACAACAAACAAGTTTTCTTCTTTCCACGGTCTCAATTTCATTTATGTCCATCAAATATTACATATTTCTCAACATTTAAGTGTATATGAAATGTTGAATTATTATGTACAAAAGAGAATCATTACAATTGTAAATATGTACATCATATTTAACACCAACAAAAGCAGACATGCACCCAGAATGATTTCCCCCTTGTCATGATGTCATAAAAACAATGCTTAATACAAGAGTCAATACAACTGACAATAAAACACTAATACAAATTTACAAAATGCTGAAAGTTTCCTATATAACCAGCTTACAACAAAGTTTCTTTTTACATAGACAATTTTCCCACATTCATGTTTATAATTAAATCATTAAGTGTTCAGTACAGCAAACATGCTCTTTTGACAAATACTAGATTTCTGGTACCTGCTTGCCTGCCTGCTGCCTCTCTCCCTCTGTGTGTGTGTGTGTGTGTGTGTGTGTGTGTGTGTGTGTGTGTGGTGTGTGTGTGGGGGGGGGGGTAGATAGAGGTTACAGGTTCTGCCTCTGGCTCAAGTAGATCCATTCATCTCACTGTGCAATAAAAGTGGTCCCGTGCAAAGGCCAAACCACCAGGACAAGTCTGAAGCTCAAGGTCACTTGTCACTGCCTCTATGCTATAAGGAATATGTAGCTAACACTAATCATCATCTTAATGAAAACAAGAATGACATCTGAGTTTGTTGTGCCCAGGTTGGATGCTCAAAATGAACTTGATCTGTTATGATATGCAGAATCTAACATCTCAACAACTGATGGTATGTGCATCTGAGCCTACAGAAAACCTGATTTGTTGAGCCAACCAACATCACATGTGACTGCACAGACCAGAGTTATCTTTGTGTTACAATGGGATATGCGTAATTTACATATGTCAGTTAAAGTAACAACAACAAAAAAAAAAGACTAACAGTGTAAACACAGCTATTTAATGGTAACTCTTCGGTGGTTTTTTAAGGAGCATGGTGGGAATGATCTGATGGTGATGATGTTGATAGTTAAATTAAATATTAAGTACATATGTCTAATCATGTATAATAATATTAAATGTTATCTCTTGATTCAACTCAACAATTACAATTAGACAGCATCTGTGGGATTTTCCCCCAGGACACGCTGGTGTGGTGGGAAACAAGCAGGCAGACAGACTGGCTGGGTCTGCATCCCTTGGTGGGGTATTGGTGCACAATAAGGCAGATATGGTTGGGGCCATTTGGGATCAAATTTATAGTCTGGAAGAACAGACACATCCTCACGGCCTGGAGAGAATGGTGACCAGAGGATCTGGCAGACACTCAGGACTCTGAGGAAAGGCCAGACAGACACATACATAATCAGACCGCTACTGATACCATAAGTATTGGGACTCTTCGCTGGCTGCTGAAGATGAGGATGTAGCGCTGATGGGAGTATTCCAAGATTTGTGATGTTGGTTCTTGACTCAACTTAACTCATCTCTTGCTATATGGACCAGCACACAGACAAGTTTACAGTCACTGGCAAGATAAACTAAACATATTGTATAAGAGATAACAACAGGGTCTAAAAATTCTAAGTGGAAAGACAAAGGTAATGAGAATAAACCAAGCAAATATTAACTTGATTTCTCTTGGTGAAACCTTACTTCTTGTAACGGAACATCACTTTGGTAGCATTGTAGATAAAAGATAGGGGAACAGATCCAGATACTAAAATAAGAATACACAAAAAGGCAATAGAAACTTTCAAAGTATTAAGAATTGTGGAAGTCAAAAAGAAATTAAACATAGCAGCAAATTTACAACATTTAACTCTGTAATATTGCATCAGTACAACTGCATGGACCAGTAAAACACTGATGAGGTAGCTGAGATTGTAAGACCAGACCTTACACTGACCAAGAGCTACGATCATCTCTATGTGGTGCAGCCTATCACAGACGGCATTCCCACTCTGGCTAATGACTGCTGATACTTTCCACAGATGTGAAGATCCAATTCCAGCCTATCACAGACGGCATTCCCACTCTGGCTAATGACTGCTGATACTTTCCACAGATGTGAAGATCCAATTCCAGTCTCCACACCCTCTCTGGTCAGAGAGCGGAAGGAGAACTCTGCAACAGTTCCTATGAAAGTGGTACCTCATTACTGGGTGGAGAGGAAAGCCTTTACACCAACCTCTGATGGATGAAAGTCTTTTTCAAGGCTCAGATGACCTGAACATCATCATCATCCTTCAGTGCCTTGCCGGCTGGCGTAGACAATCATGCTTCTCCAATAATTATGATCTCCGCTGTCATGGATCAATTCGTGTTGACTCCCTTCCACAAAAGACTGTCAAGAATCTACTCACGCTGTCTTCCTCTCTCTTTCTGCAAATCTTTCCGGTTGTCACAACATCAACACACTGAATTAAATTCAATCTTCTCCAACCAGCCAGCCAACCCATAAACCAAGTAACCAAACACAGGTTATACTTAATGCCACAGAAGTAAGTTTCCTGCATGTTTCTTCAATATTTTCAGTTTTCATTTGGGAACAAGAAAAGAGTCTTTTAATGTACTCTTTTTATTAAACTCTACTTTTTAACTCATTGGTGTGGCATATAGTACATCATTATCTCATCACACACTGTGGGAATAGTTTATCTTGAGATGGCCAAGCCATTTGGTCTTCTGCCTTTCAATGTATGTGGCACAAGGTATTGATTGATCCCAGTCTAATATCATTTCTTACTTGGTCTCAGATGTTTAAAATAGAACATTTACCTTAGAAAGCAGAAGCACATGATTTTAACCCATAAGAGTGACCGATTTTGTGGTCAAGCAACTATTGTAAAAAAGCCCAGAAAAATTAGCTTTTGTTAAAAATATGTAAATACAGAAACTGTGTAAATCAAGATTTCAAAGGAAACAAACAGCCATAATAATAACACTATTGATAATAACAGAAGCCACCAACATATCAGAAGCCCTGACCCAGCACATTTGCGGTTGAAGACAAAAGTTAAAAGACTGCTCCACCATTCTATTAAAATAGATATTTGCTTCATCGGGATAGTGAGTTAGCTAAACAAATATCTCTCATTAAAAATGGCAAAACCCAGAACTTAAATACTGAAGACAAATATGTGACAGTACAGATCACCAATGTTAATTCAATCACAGAGATTTCAGGACATTAACTGAAAGAGACGAATCTGAAAGAAGAATACTGTATACATCAACGTCACATTCAACCACTCAGTTTGCATTAATACACATACTGATGTATTAGCTATGAAAGACAAGAAAGACATTGTGAACTGTGATCAGATGTAGATGTATGTATGCATGTATATATGTATGCACACACACACACACATGCACACACACGGTAGACTAAAATGGTTGGGTTTTATATATATATATAATCATCATCATCATCATGTGCCATACCGACAAGAGTGGGCGGCGGTAATGTTATGCCTTCTCAGCACGATCACCGGAGTCGTGGATCAGCTCTATGTTCTTGTCTCAACCATACCACTCGGCCAAGCCATCCAGGTAGTTACTTCTCTGTCTTCCCTTGTTCTTTCCCCTCAATCTTGCCTGTTGTCACCAAGTTCTCCAATTTATTTCTTCTCATAACGTGTATAAAAATAAATGTGATTGTCTACGTCTAATGTCTCTAAATCAGTTCACGGTTTTAATTTATTTCTTGAAGGACTTGGTCATTGGTTTTTCTGTCTGTTCATGGTATTCTTTGCATTTTCTTAAGAAATCACATTTCCACAGCTGTTAGACGCTTTTCAGCTTGTCTGCTAATTGTCCACACTTCACATCCATACAAAAGTACAGGTTATATGTAGCAATCCGACAGTCTTTTTTTCGCTGCAAATGACATCTTTTTATTGGTCAGCATATATATATATATATATATATATATATATATATATATATATATATATTTTTAAAAGTTACTTGCATATCCTTTTTACAGGACGTCACAGTCAACGCCAGCATTTGTTTACTGTTTGTAATCTCTTGGCAAATTTACGTTCAGTAGTTTGCCGTTGTTATATATATATATATATATATATATATATATATATATATATATATATATATATATATATATATATATATATATATATATATATATATAAGTTAAAATATACCACTAAAATTATGCTCTACCACTGGAGCTGACAGCAATAACTTCGTAACCGAGACTGGGGCACTGAAATATGCAACAAAAACCCACAGAATACACGCTGCTAACATTGACAGCAAAATTGTTATTTCACAGATGCTGATTTGTGTTGGGTTCTTGGAGGGTACAACGGAAGCCAAGTAAATAAGCTTGCTATCTGTCTACCATATTTTTCAACAATAGTGGAGAACAAAAGCATTAAATTTATGTCATCCCACTGTGATATACATGGATATCAGAATACAGACCAAGTAGTCAACAAACTTTAATAAAGGCCATTTTTCGATTATCCCTACCCCTTTCAACCTCGGAAAGAAAATTATAATTAGGACCCATACTGGCCTCAGATTAATAATCCTGTGCCTAAAACAGCCACATTTCAGAAATGTATATGAAAAGGATTGTAGCCCATAGGAGGTAATGTTAATATAGTGTTTTATCAAATTGTCAAATATATTATACAGCAGCAAGGACATTATAATCAGGATCAAAGAGAACCCAACAACTGAAACAACCAGGAAGAAGTGAACAAGTAATCCAAATTTACACTGAAATCATGTGACAGCACGCTTCAAGGCCACCTGCAATGCAAGTTAAAAATGGGAACTAGTCCTGACTGTATATGTAAACAGTCTGGGAAGACTGCAGACCATATTTCATATTCATTTCATTTTCAGTTGCTCTAATATAACCTCTCGGAACACAGTTCTGTGCCAACAACCTCTGTCAGAGAAACATGTGTGCAGATATCAGCAATCTCACAACGGCAACCAACTGCAACCAGACAGATGTAACAGAAGAAGAAGCAGAATATATTATTCACTGTTAATTCTAGGATAATCTTCTCTTGCTTAACTGAAAACAGAATAGAGGGGAATTTCATAAAGACATAAACTGACTTGAAAATGTTAACTGTTATTCACTGTTCATTCCAGAATAATCATATCATATTTAGCTTAAAAGAGCATGGGAAAACACAGACAAGACGTGAATTGACTGTTTAAAATGTAAACTATTATTCACTCTTCATTCTAGAACAACAGCATCTTGCTTGAAACAGAACAGTGGAAAACATAGACATAACCTGAATTTCTGTTTCAAATGTTAACTATACAATACACATACAACATAAAAAAGTACATACTAGACAAAAATGAGTCTACAACAAAACTGAATAACAAAGGCAGCAATAACATGAAAGTATTATGGCATGCTGATTATGGCTAAGACACTGCTTGTATGCATAGTTCTACCAACACTTGAGAAAGTCTTGCACGTTCATGCAGCACACACAAAAACCAACACAGCTCATCAATATGCAAGTAGAACATTGGTGATATGGCAAACAACATACCCATCCCACCCTAGAAACAACCACATGGCAGGTGAGAACTCACATCAACAAGTTAAACATCTGAAATGTACACGTGCAAATACATAAACAAGCCCACAGTGTGATTTTGTTCCTTTTTGAGCAAATATATTTTATACGTTCCAGGCTGACTGTACCAAATGTTCTCTGATGAACACTGATACCAAATCATTTGAACAGATTTTCTATGACCATTTATTGCACTGACTGTTTCTTACTAACATATGCATTTCTGTGCTTCATATACAAATTCAGCCACACAAGCACATACATATGTTGGCAATGTACAACATTATGTTGTAAATATATAATCAATTCACCTGAACAAATAATTCTTCAGTAGAGGCACTTGAACCATATATCAATCAAGAGTTAACATTTTAAAACTTATGAAACAACTAGTTAATGCTTGGTATTTGGAAGCACACATTTGTAAACACAACCATAGGATAATAACAATGTGGTTCCATTCTTAATAGTTTACATTAGTGCTAAATGATTCACTTCAGATCTATAACTTACAAAATGTGAATTTGTGCTAAGAACCACGATTTATATAATGCACCTCCAGACGGCGTAGAATTTCTGGGTTGCTGTAGATCTGGTTTGCTAATAGGGATGTCGAAGCATAGCTCTGGGCTTTAGTGTTGATGCACATGATCAGCTGAGCATTTTCTAGGGATTCACTGCACTGGATGGTGTGGAATATGTGTGTCATGCCTGGGTCCACAGCCCGGAAGATAACATAGTTATTTTCTATAAATTTTGTATATAAATCTACGTCTTCCTTTCCCCATCCACGAATGCTAAGGTCAAACCCACCGACTTTGTGGTAGTCACTGCGGTACATGGCAGCAATGCCAAATCCAAACTGTCTCCAGTAGCCAGCAGCCTCAGAGACATCCTCTTCCTTGAGGGTACATTCGGCACCCTTGCAGTTACAATGAGGAGACCCGGCGTAGCAAACCGGTTCTGGGTCGAACTGGCTGAACACAATCGGAAAATACACTTGTGAACCTCTGTGTGTATTTGAACGGACTCTTTCCAAGGAAGTAGCTGTGAAAATAATGTCAACATCTATAAAGAAGAGCAGGGCATCTTGGCTGCACCTTTCAGCGCCAAGCTGAAGACCTGGACCTCTAGAAAACTCCGCTGTTGTCTCAACCACTTCTATATACTCCTGGCCGTATTTATCTTTATACCGCTGGACCAGGTCTAGAGTCTGCTGATGAGCTGCAGGATCATCTTTTGCCTTGTAAAGAACCAAAACAAGCCTGGCATTAGCTCTGGGCTTCAGAATGACATTTTCCACATTGTCCATAAACCTCTGAAATATTTTAAATCTGCCCATAAGCGGCATAATAACATCAATATGCTCTGTCCTTTTACTAACAACCACTGGTGATGCTGGATTTCCAGCAAACATGTGGATCAAAGATTTCACCTTAGCACCAACTCCTAAATCTTCTAGTACAATAACATCTTTCTCTTCTCTGATTTCTACCGGAAGAAATGCTTGCTGCAAGTAGGCATGTCTGCGAACATTCATGGACATCTTTCTACCTCTGTATTTTCTGTACACAAGAAGTAAATCTAAGATGTAATCCGGTCCATGCATAGGATCCAATCTTCTATAACCATATTGAATTTCCTTGAAATCTATTGTCCTTCCTCTCAGATGAGCATTTTTATTCACCTTCATCAAGACCTGACTCACAATCTCATCTAGGGATCCTTTCAGAGATTCCTCTATGCCCCGACGAGGGTTGTTATTAAACTGAGAGTACATGGACCGTGCCACAAACTCCCAAGGAATGACCTCTCTGCTGTTGAGTGCATGAAACTTAGTCAGAGATGGTGTCTTGCTCAGAGTTGGCTCTAGTGGAAACCTGCCGTCCTGTATCAGATCTGTCATCAGAGCAAAGTCCCGGTGCAATCGCACCTCTCGCTGGTACTGTCCCATAATTTTTACAGAGCGTAAATAATTAAAGATGCGATACTGATAGTCAGGATCTTTCACTGGGTGCAGAGAGACTGCCTCCTGCACTTCTTTACTTTTTAATGTGTTTTTAAATGACCCCGCAGCCTCCTTGTAATTCTGATACAGAATTTGTTGCATCTGAAAATAAAAAGACACAAAATTAAATTCTGGACATAATATGTACTGTACATTTATTGAACATAATCTGTAGTTAAATTTAGTGGACATAATCTACAACGAATATTTATATCTGGCAACATTTTAAATGAGATTATCAATACTGTCTTTCAATGTCCTCTGTTTATGACAGCTGTTAATTCCCATACTGGAAGATCGTATAAATGCGTCAATTCTTTTGTTTATATTCTACAGCAATTTGTTTTCTAAATACAGCTGCCAACCGTCAAAATATACCAAGATGTGTGTGAGTGACAGGAAAAATGGTGACAGACAGGAAGAAGAGAAGAGAGATGGGAAGAAATAGAGGATTGACGTAAGACAAAACTTGTTTTTCATCCGATTTAGAAAATAAGCGTAACTCAAGCATAGATGCATAACCTTCACATCATCTATATTTGTTACCTAATTTATGCAGTATAATAATTATGCAGACATACTGTATTCCTATTACTATTATCATTCTGTGTAATAAAGTCTATTACTTGTAGTTCCTCTCCGAGAAGCGGGAAGGGAAGAAGTGCCTAGCATGCTTGCCTGCTGACCTGGTGCTGATGTATTCAGATCTCTGACAAAGTGGATTTTTTAATTTGATCAGCTCAGTTCAGCCTAAAATGAGTACCAGAAAATATCCTGGGAAGTAAAGGTGACACAGACCACATGACCCATCGAGTGCTGATTGGTCTATACAAATATGGGTGCAGCACCTTATGCCCAGTGAGCCTGAAGCTATGTACAAGGGACCCTTGCTTTTACTGCATGCATTTTGTACTGCATGTCCTGGTACCCACTTTCAGCTGGGTCGACCAGGGGGCCCAAGTCAATTTAAAACATCCGCAGTAAGCACAAACTGATGATAAAACAGCTTAGCCTGGGGTTATAAATGCAATACCCTGTTGCACAACCCATATGTATGCCCCCTCCTCCGCTGTAACACTTCTGAGACACTGTTCTTGAATTTCATCAGCATCATGTACTATGCAATAAGACAGGGAGGTCATGGCTTGCCATCTTATATGATCAACAGTCTTGGATCAGGTTTGTGTTCTTGTCCTGATAATAACACATGGTAAAGTCAGCCAAGTATTTATCTTTTTGCTTTCCTTTTGCTTTTTTCCCCATCAGTTTTTTCAGCTATTACTAAATTTCCATTTTATTTCTACTGATAAGCCTTGACTGTCTGCGTCTAAATTCCCTAACCAATTTATGCTTTTCATTTGTTTCTTATGACTTTACCATTAATTTTCTGTTTGTCCATGGTAATCTTTGCATTTCCCTCAGAAACCACATTTCCACAGCCATCAGATGTTTCTCAAGCTTGAACTGGAAGCTACTCAAGCTTATGATAGCCCCACCGTTCATCTATTGACAATCTTCCAGCTCATTAATTTCCTGCGGACAGTAACACATCTGAGCCTAACTGTCATGACTTCAGGCATACAATTTACTGCCATGATCATAATGCTGGCACAACTGGTATACATGTGAAATGAAACATGGCTAATTCTCACAGCTCTAGTGAACTCTAGGCTAATTCTCACAGCTCTAGTGAACTCTACATAATTCAGCCCTAGAGACCTCATTTTATCTTTCATTAACCCTACAACTTATGTTCACAAAAAGCAATGGTAGCAATTCATATTTTACAATAAAACATACATTTTCATACTTATAGATCTGAATCGCATGCATTTATTATCTCATTTTCTTGTAAACAAAAAGCACTGAGTAATCACATAATAGATCATGTTGTATTTGTGTGATCATGACAAAGCAGTGCAGACCAATGGAATTGGGCTGGGCTTGTTCTCAGAAGACAAAACCACAGAACAGAGCCCAGACTCTGTTGATCATGCGAGATGACTAACTTTAATTTTCCCCCAGTATGGGCATGGCACATAATGATGATAATGTCCTTGGAACGGGCTCAGATATGATCGTTAAAGATTTCATTATGTAGACTCAAGAAGAAAAACGTACCACTGGCTGATATAAAACATTATATAAAAGAATCTGTTGCAGAACCATAAAGCTTGATCTATATATAGTCAGACGATGGCTGCCTGATTGTGAAAGCTTAATGCTGGATGACACAATGCCACCAGTGTAATAGGGACTATGCGCTTAGCCATTCTGTGATCTAAAAAAAATCAATGTAAAGTAATGAAATGCAAAGCAAAGTAAAGAAACACAACATTAAGTAAGTAACGAAAAGTTAATAAAAGTAAAGTACATCGAAGTAGTACAGTGCAGCACATTAAAGCAAAGTAAATTAAAATAAATAAACACCAAGTACAGTAATACAGAGATTAAGAGCAGAATAGAGCAGGCAAAAGCCGCATTTCAGAAAATGAAGAGTATCTTATGCAATAAGTCACTATCAATGAATGTAAGAAAGAGAGTGCTGAAATGCTATGTAGAACTAGTTTTGCTGTATGTCAGTGAATCTTGGAATGTAAATGAACAAATTAGGAAGAACTTAGAAGCAACAGAAATGTGGTTTTTGAGACGAATGTTGCGAATTCCTTGGACTGCCAGAGAAACTAACAATGATTGCCTGAAAGAGTCTAATGAAACCAGAACACTATATACATCAATAAGAAAGAGACAAACAGCTTTCTTTGGTCATGTGATGAGAAAAGAGGCATTGCAGAACATCGTGACAACTGGAAAGATCAAGGGGAAGAGAGGCAGAGGCAGACAAGAGAAATGATGCTGGATGGATTGAGATGGTGGCATGGAGGAATATCATCAGCTGAGATGATCCAGAACACCAAAGACCGAGATCTGTGGAAAGCCATGAACGCCTACGTCAGTTGACAGGGCACTTGGTGATGATGACAACGACAGTAAAATATAGTAAATTAATGTACGTAAGTTAGTAAAGGACCATTTCTACTGGCCTTGAGGCATAAAGGGCACATGGTGCTAGCCCCATATTTGTATAGACAAACTGGCAGTCGATGGATGACGAGGTCAATATCAGGCCGGACACCTCCATATCCCAGGACATTAACTGGTACCAATATTTGCAGGGTGGACCTGGAAGCCCGAGTAAACTGATTTCAAATCCGCCTCAGTGGCGTTTCAAACAGATGACCACCATGACAACAGGCAAGTATACCAACCACTGTGCTACAACTCTGCACCTATTTTGGGTATTAATTGTAGCATCGGCTGGCCGAGTGGCTAGAACGCCGGACTCTCCTTTGGGAGACCCGGGTTCGATCCTTCGGTAAGGTGTGGGATTTTTTTCTGTTGGGGGAAAAAAGAAAATCCTAATCTGCACAGTTCGCAGGCAACTGCACTAGCCAGGCGGCCTTAATTCCTCAGGCTCAAAGACCCCTCTGCCATACACCGCAAGGTACTAAATTGGCAGTAAATGACAGTGTGTTATGTGAATTGTAGCATCTGGAACTGTGTTGGTGACAGGAAAACCACACAAATCATTTCTGTGCTGATGTTTAACCAGGTGTTCTTCCCTTCACAGATGCCATAGTGTGTCTACAAGCATTGGCTTTACCAAAGAAACAACATGGCATGTGGTCATAAAATTACATGTATCTTCAAACCAGGACAAACAGGTGATGTGGGTAATGAAAGAGCAGAAAAGTTGGCCAGCACCGCCACTATACTAGAGGACCAACCAATGGATCGTATCGAAACCATGAATGTCCTTAGAGAATCTGGCTGAAAGGGGAACTTCCAACTGAATGAATCAGCATCAATAGCGAGAATTAAAAAAGCATGTGGGTTGTAGGTCAGTACATCTAGGAAAGAGCAGAACACCAACCGCAATAGATAGCGTGTCAATCACTATTGATACAGTTAGTTTGTAAGTGTGTGTGCTTATGAATTTGTAAATGTAGATGCATTATTGATTTATAACCTTTTGCATTTATGGATTTATATGTGTAACCACATACAAATTTATAAGTGTGGGTGCTTACAGATTTATAAGTGTGGGTGCTTATGGATTTATAAGTGTGGGTGCTTACAGATTTATACGTATGGGTGCTTATGGATTTATATGTGTGGGCACTTTTATTAGTGTGGGTGCTTTACCATGGAGGACATGGTAGCACCTATTGACGCGTCATGGTTGTAATGTACTCTGAAATGAACTGATCTTATGACCGCGTATGCATTGTATATTCTTGTAATAACCAGATGTGGGGAAATGATAGGGGATTAACATTTCAAAGCTTTAGAGACACATTTATAAACTTGACAGCTAAGAACAGTACAAAGGTAAAATACATCA
The DNA here is from genome assembly GCA_014155875.1 of Cepaea nemoralis. Taxonomy (NCBI): domain Eukaryota; kingdom Metazoa; phylum Mollusca; class Gastropoda; order Stylommatophora; family Helicidae; genus Cepaea; species Cepaea nemoralis. The sequence continues at coordinate 42,352 of JACEFZ010020293.1, forward strand.
CTGATAAGCCCTAGGGAAATGAAGACATCACTGCAGCCTACCGCGGGTGATAGAAATCTGACGTCTATATCCAAATATACAAAGTGAACAGATCAGATTTCAAAACACAATTCACCTGCAGGACATCCCCCCCCCCCCCCCCCCCCCGTGTGTGTGTGTGTGTGAGAGAGAGGGGGGAGGGGAGAGAGGGGAGGGAGAGAAGAGAGAGAAAGCTAGTGCTGTCAGTAATAAGAAGGACAGGAAAGAAGCATGAAGAGCAATAACAGATATGTAGATATGTTATGGATATAGCCATAAAAACAAATACAAATGCAATGCAATATTTCAATGTATCTTACATAAAACAACTAACAGCTGAAACAAATAACATGAAATGAAAGGATGATAAACGAATGTACAAAGATCGGAATTACAATATATTAATAATAATAAAATTAAAAACTATATCAATATGTATGAAATAAAGACTCTACCAATGTGTATGAAATAAAAACTGTACCAATGTGTAGTATATAACATTGCACACACATATTATGTAGCTAATGTAAATTAAAGTAGAATAACTGGAAATAGAGACAGGATGTTGGAAACACAACCATATAGAAATGTGAAGTAGTAATGCATGATGACAAGACATGAAAATATGCACCTTTCAATAAAGACAGACAATGATGGATCATAACATGATTATGACAATATATTATAAATGTATTCTACGACAATGAGAGAATATTTCTACAGAAAAAAAAACAGTGAATGACAATTATACTCGTACATAAGGACTGCACATTTTAGAAATGCTACTGTACAGATGCCAGACTGCTGACAGAGACAAATAACAGCATACAAGCAAATTACCTGAGTACATAAAGTGATGTAGATGTGCTTTATTACATAACAGCTCTAAAGAGAGGACAATAAAGACACTGGGTTAAAAAAAGGAAGCTATAGGCACACAGAGCACATGGAGCATGTATATGTATAAATAACATTGCCTGTTCTTTGCAGGTGTTGCAATCTCACCCAGCTTTGTTGGCCATTTGTGATTTACCAGGGAATTTTATGTTCAGTAGTTTGCCACTGCATTCTGAACGAGAAGTCAACACTGAAGTCCAACTGACGGTGTGTGTATTAGAGCTGATAAATATCTGAGAATGTATCCACCATGGTATCATTGCAATGGCATCAAGGGTGGCCTTGCATACTGACACACACACACACACACACACACAGAGTCACGTTTATGGTCACACACACACAGAGTCACGTTTATGGTTACACACACACACAGACATCCCCCCCCCCCCCCGGCAGTGACAACAAATCAGTGAATGAGATTATATCGATGTGCTATATATTGTAAATCAATAACAAAACAGACAACTCAACTTGTGTTGATTAGTTATTCCTTCCGTCTCAGCCCAGGGGATCGCTATATGGGGCTGCAATCTGCGTGTTGATGCATCTGTGTGTATCTGTATTTGCATGACTGTATGTCTGCATCTTGATGCAGCTGTGTCTCTGTATTTGTATGTCTGTATGTCTACGTGTTGATGCATCTGTATGTCTCTGTATTTGTATGACTGCATGTCTGCGTGTTTATGCATCTGTGTGTCTCTGTATTTGTATGTCTGCATGTTGATACATTTGTGTGTCTCTGTATTTGTATGACTGCATATCTGCATGTTGATGCATCTGTGTGTCTCTATGTCTAAGGAGGTAAAGGCGACCGGCGTGACACTGACCACATCACACACTAAATGCCACTTGATCTAAACAAATGTCTAGCTCCATATGCCCAATTTGTGTGAACTTTAGGACCTTTACTTTACCGACCATATGCTCAATATTCCCAAAGACGTGTACATGTGCCTTTTTAAGTATCCCTGTTTATGAATGATCACATCACCGTGTGTTTATGCATGCTATTTATGTGCAGCTGTGTTTGCATGTAATGGCCGCGACGAATGTTTAACAACTACTTGTGATGTACTTTAGTACTTATGATGCAGGAACTGACACTCTCAACTATTGAGCACCTCCCCTCCGTCCTGGCAATAAGCACAACACAAACAAAATGACTACAAAAATAGATAATGACGCCACGTATAGCACCCTCGGGTGCACCAAAGATACATAGCGTCATGTCGTAGGATATCTGCTGGACTTTCCCTCTACAGGCGAATACAACTGGCCAGAGCATGTATTACCGCCAAGTGAATGTCGATATTACTCCCACTCCACACTGCTCTGTCAATGCGCTCTGTGGTCTTGGGTAAGCGAGCTGCTTGGGCATTCTCGGCAAATGCAAGATGCTAAGTAAACAAATCGGAGCGGCTATGGACTTGTCCGGCGTGCGAGGATGACGATTTTCACTAATAATTAATCATGGGAATAGTTGCATGGGAATAGACTCGAAGCCTGCAGAGCTTTGAGTCCTCGGCAGATTTATTACAGTACAGACAACCAGTGATCCTCCGTTCACCTGCAGTGCTTTACGTGAAGGTGAAAGAGACCTCATGACTGGTATACATGTCTGTTCCTGGTACATTAGACACACACAAGTACCATGTGTCACGCCAGCCCGTGCAGGCGATCATGTTTCTCCACAAACATCTGTGTTCTGGATAAGTTCAACAGCTGATTTTCTTCCACACCATTACGCCAATCCATTCTATATTAACTTAAGCGCCCCTCCCCCCCCCCCGTTTCTATTACACCCCCCTCAATCTTCCCAGCAGTCACATCTTTCTCAAGACATGACCAACAGGTAACGGTGACGACTGTCTAGTCCAGATATAAGTAATCACCTGTCTTGTTTAATTGGTCTCTTGCAATACGTTATATTGGTCCCATCTCCCCTTTTTTCGTATACACACACACATACATAAAAAAAGGGGGAGGGGGGAGGGGGTAAAGAAGTAAAGTGACTATAGCAAGATAAGAAATATCCAACAGAAAGTACAATAACTATATTACTGATCCTGCAGTAATACTTTAACTATCTATCACAGCTGTGGGTGTGTCGTTATTGGTCTCTGCATGCAGGTATTTTTGGACTGAAAGGAATAAAACCCGCTTGCTCGAGCAGTCGCCACGCTGTATACAGGCTAGTATTTATATCTCACTTCCCTTTGACAAAAAACTCCGAGCCTTATCGAAGAATACAAATACAGCACACATTCCGCGATATGTGAGTTGTTGCATATCCTTTACAGGACGTAGCAATTAACCCCAGCATTTTTGTTGGCTGTTCGTAATTCATGGGCAAATTTATGTTCAGTAGTTTGCCATTGCTTTCTGAACGACCGGCACCCATACCATTTCATAAAAAACCAAAGTAAGGGGCTCTGCTGCCAAATGGCCCACAGCTATATTTAAAACGCGGGTATGTGGGATTACTAACTGCGTCCGTAACCCCTTTGCCACAGGCCCACATGTTAACCATTCGGCCACGCGCTTCTCAATCCTGCAGTCATCATCGCGTGCCAATCTAATAAATATGCGTGGGTGGTCACGGTTCGCCATCCCACGGGTTTGGATCAGGTCTGTGTTCTTGGCCCGAAGTTGCCATGTGGCGAAGCCATCATGGTACTTATCTCTCTCTCTCTCTCTCTCTCTCTCTCTCTCTCTCTCCCCCCCCCCCCCCGGTATTTTCCCATAAAATTTGACAAATCAACAAAGAAAGGCACATGAAAAGGTAATCATGCTGCGCTATTCTTTCTGTTTGTTGCGTAAACAAAGGATACGCGCCATCCAGCTCATCGCATTCACAATGTTGGGTGTGCTCTGAAACCCAACGTTGCCTTTTGTACCACATGAACGTTTTATTTCTAAGAATAAACAAAAGTTTAAAATAGCTCGCCTGCGTTGCCAGACGAGGTCTGAGTAGACACCCAGCATCACAAAGCGAAGCGTGGTCAAAAGATTTGTCATATGCCACACCTTGGCACATGCGAAAGGTCTGCGTGCAAACCATTATCTCCTCACCTTTGACCAACTGTTTTCAGCAGGGCGACATATATTAGCTACCCCCTGTGAATCCTTCGTCGCTGACGGAAGGTTCCTCGCTGTTTTATAGTAGGAATGTAACCGGAAGCGATAGGAAACCCGCGACGTGGGTTAGGAGTTAGGGAAAATAGACTAAAACCATGTGAGATGGGAACCGTACGACGTGAAAAGTCAAACAAACAAATGGACGATGCCAAGCGCGGGATCAACTACCAGCTGGAATTCACTTCATAATAGCAAGCTGCGGCAGGAACTAAATATTGAAAATAAGTTCCTTTAGGTAGCTTCAGAAAAGTGTAACATGGATATACGATTGGACGTTGCAACCAGTCGTTGTGGATTTGGGTTTTGTGTGTGCAGAACAAGGCCGTGGCTTTGAATAAACAAACATATCGTGTCAATAAATAAGTCTTGGTGTCTGTGGCTTAGTGAAAGCAGAATCGCAATTTCCCGATTGTGAAATCAGCTGCAAGCGATACAGAAGCAGATTGCTTTGCGTTGATTTCGATTGTATGAGCGTCCGCCGTTCAAAAAGCAATAGCAAACTGTTGAACGTAAAATTGCCTAGTAATTCACAAACAGTAAAGCGATGCTGGGGATGTCTGCAACGTCCTGTAAATGATATGCAACTAACAAAGTAAGGTTTGAATAAGTAATTATAGTAGCAATAGTGCTGAACAAGCTGGAATAAAAATACGATCGGTCAGTGGCGTCACTGGGGTTGGTGTCACCCAGTGCGGTAAACTCTTGGTGTCACCCCTCTAGACTTTCACCATGGTCTTCTTCCGAGTGTTCCTGTACCATATATAATCGCATATAGTAATGTTTGTAAAATAAGTCAAAAAGTTAATAATGACATAAGAAAGAAAACAAATTGAACAATATAACTTCAATACTTCAGGTAAAACATAAATAAAGAACTTCGACAAACTCGGACAAAGTTAAATTTTTGTTATTTTGCTTTGTCAAATTTGCAATTTTTTATTTTGGTGTCACCCCTTGATGGTGTCACCCGGTGCGGCCCGCACCCCCCGCACCCCCCTAGTGACGCCCCTGCCGATCGGTATTAAATTTGAAAACATGGCTCTGCATGCATCACTATTACCGAATTACGTATTTATGCAGTGTAAAGAAGTGATCAACTCCGATCGTAATGTTTCCTTTGCCGACAGTTGATAAATTGAATTCAACGTGAAGTAGATACCGGGAAGGTTAACCCGGTCAACAAATGCCCGCAGAAGTTGGATGTGTCGGCCTAACGGCGCAAGAACGCAGCTCTGCTGTAAACAGGCACAACGCAATCACGTCCGAAAAAAGAAAAAAAAAACCACCGGATTAACGCAGAAGAAGAAGAAACAAAGGCTGGAGTAATGCTGGTACTGGTTAGCAAAGCTCCAGGTCCACTAAATATACTGATACACTGCTGAAGCAAGTTTTAAAATTAAATATCTAGGGTGTGATCACAGAAGATGGCAGAATAGACAGAGAAATCTAAATCATGTGTCACAAAGAATGTGTGTTTATATAATAACTATCACCGATAATGAAACATTCAAATATACCTATGGCCGCAAAACGACAGATAATAAATGCCGGTGGCATATTCATACCAACTCTGTTCTACCAATGTCAAACTTAGATATAATTCAAATGACACTTACAAAAAATCAACGTCTGCGAGATTAGATGCTTGAGAAAAGCTGCCAACCGAGTAAGAAACGATGCTATCAGACAGATCGTGGGATCAACATTTTGAGCTAAATGTACTGAGAGAGCAGAAGATTGAATGGCTCAGTCAGCTCGTTAGAATGCAATACCGTCATATACCCGCACTTGCGCTACATCAAAGAATATGTGATAGGATAGTAAGAGGAGACCCGTGAAGAAATGAATTGATGACATCAAAGACATTGCACAATCACACAGTTGACACTATCTAGTGCCACCCATCAGGCTCTGGAACGTCAGCTATTCATCCCCACGATGCTTGATTGAAAAGTGAAAGATGATGATGATGATAATGATGATGAACTTTGGTGGAAACGTGCAACAAAGCTGTGTTGTTGTTGTTGTTTTGCTCTCTCTCTCTCTCTCTCTCTCTCTCTCTCTCTCTCTCTCTCTCTCTCTCTCTCTCTCTCTCTCTCTCTCTCTCTCTCTCTCTAACACGTTATAAATTAGTCAGTATTCTGTACGATCGAACAGGTCCATTCGAGAAAAGAATTATTGTATGCATATTAGGGAATGTCGTGAGTGTGTAACTAACTACTGTTATATTCGAGATATTCATGAGGAAGTCTGAGTGCGGCCGAGGACGAACGAACGAACTTGATATTCAAAAAATTAAGAATTGGGCACGTAGGCCCGTCAAACATTCCGCCCTTCTTATCTCTCTGCTGTCGTACATTATTTCATTCATACATCACTTACGACGCTAATCTTAGACAACAATATATGCATTACAAATGCGTGGAAAAGATACATGACTCATCAATACAAATATTTTGATATAGCAATTACAATTAGCCGGTCTTCCTGGTCTAGTGGTTACACGACTTTCTCCGTAATCCCGTATACTCTTGCGAGTAACGTCACTTTTTCGAGAATCGGTAGCGGTTCTCTCCGCGTCGGTAACTTACGGGGTATGTGGGCCGTCGCTCAGAAAGCAATGACAAACTACTGAGCGTAATCTTGCCAAGAAATTAACAATCAGCTGAAATATGCTGATGTTGACAGCGATGTCCTGTAAAGGATATGCGAAAAAAAAAAAAATTACAATTAGCTAAGGGGAAAGAAGTATGAAATCCCTAGAGGTATTGCAGAAGCGACTTAATTCAAAGTCGATTCAGCGACTGTCAGCAGCAAAAAGAACCGATGATAATGCATACAATGTAACGACCTGAATCCAATGACCCGTGGTAGTAATAAATTAAGCCGGCTATTTTCAAGTTATTTGTTCGTGCGGTAATTTGGAACATTGTGGTAAGTGTACTTTTGCGGTGACCGAATGGCACACGTGAGAATTGGGTAACTATACACTGGGGGTGTTTACTTTACTAGAGGAGTAGTGACAGAACATTGCCAATAAGTAAAGTTCGTTGACAGCTGCAAGGAGTATATAAACCCAGGCGGATTTACATATCGGGGTACCGCAGCTTGAACTATGTATGGACATTGCACTGAACTTTATAAAAGATTTACAGTAAACACCTTTCTTACACCCCCCCCCCCCCCTGTTTTGTTGGGAGCGTTTGATTGGGCGTATATTTTAAGTCTGTAATTTGGGTGTTTCTGGTTGGTTATATACCTCTATATGCAAAGGACGTTGCGGTACGAGTCTTTTGCCTGCGGCTTGTCTTTATTTTGCTTGACACCACAAAATGCATTAGGCCTTTATCTGAAAGATTAATAGATCGACACTCGGAACGGGTGTGGCTCTTAAAGTGCATTTATCAACGCAACAGATGACACCATGTTTTATGTATGATAATACATAGTCTGGCCTCGCGTCCATTTTATGGTACGTGATGACGGGTTAAATTAGGGCATTGTCTCCGAAATGTCTCAATTAAGGAAGCTCTGTTAAAACTGACAATGAAGTAGGTCAATATCAGCCTATTAAGACAGGTATGAATAAAATTAGTAAAGCTGTGGAAATGTAAATAATATGAAATAACACAAAGTAATGCAGCTTTACAGAACACAATTACGGGAAATATAGGACGTTGTGGCGACTAGCCTTCATCACCAAACAAATACACAAAACATATAACATATATGTTTGCTGATGAAAGCTAGTCGCTTGAAGTGTGGGGTACTTACATTAACACATGCGTCGCTTCAATCAATTGTGTATTCGCTTTTATTGACCTGTCTATATTATTATGGCTTAATGTATTTACCCCCGAGTCCGTTCCGTCTTTCTCTGTTGTTGTTGTTGGTTGCTGATGAAGGTTTATAGTCGCAAAGTCCACCACCATTAGCCGCGATCGTATTCTTGTGAAGCTGACCCTATTCATTTCTTGTTAACCCTATTAGTTCATGCATTCTCAATATTACCGTTGGCAACACCATCCCATCTGTGTATCCAGAGACAGTAACTTAAGACAACAGGGGAAACCAGGAAAAATGTTGCCCACACAAAAGCTGAGTGAATGGCATAGCTGGGGTTATCAAATACATGACAAGAGTTCATTCCATAACTCTCTTCGTATCCTGGTGCTGAGAGGCAAAATGGAAATGACTAGTGGAAGAAGAAACACACACAGTGGCGAGGAAATGCACAAGGCGTACAAG
>JACEFZ010020294.1:0-50035 GCA_014155875.1 Cepaea nemoralis
CCTCTCAGGCAGGCCTTGTTGTCTCTCTCCAGTCCGTTTGTCCTCTGCCGGTCTCCGCGTGTCCTAACTCGACACGGGCGGTAACTCTGTCCGAGTTCCTCGTGGACCCCGCATTAGGCGGGCCACATCAGTGTCCACGGAATCATGGACTAGGTGACCAACTCTATCGAGAAGGTTCTCGATTACTCGGGTCCCGCACGACTCAGTGGTATCCCTTGGGCTGGAGTTGTAGCCCTCTATTCTAGATGCAAGTGAGGCGGTGACACATTTACATTGAGTATATTCCCTTGACAGAAATGTTTTGTTGTTATGTCCCCTTCTACAGTGTTCATAACAGGGGCGAATAATAAACGCATTGCGACCCTCTTGTTATGCTTATTGATATATGCTATAAGAGACTTTTTTTTTTTTTTTGGTTCGCATATCCTTTACAGGACATCGCTGTCAACACCAGCATCTTTCAGCTGATTGTTGATTTCTAAGCAAGATTACGCTCACTAGTTTGCCATTGCTTTCTGAGCGACCGGCTCACATACCCCGTAAGTTACCGACGCGGAGAGAACCGCTACCGAATCTCACGCAACGTCACCTTACTTAAGAGGGTATACGAGATTACGGAGAAAGTCGTGTAATCGCTAGACCAGGGAGACGGCTATAAGAGACTAAGGAAGTAAATTTAGGAAGTAAAATTGATGATTTCTTGCCACATGCATAATAATAAATTGTTAATACTCGTACATATTGTGAAATACGATGGCCAGGTGCGGGGGAAAAATATTTAGATACGTTCACGTACATAATTATATAATACGGAGGGAAGGACTACAAAAGGGGAGTTGGCATAATTTTGGATCAAATGAATGCTGGAGCGGTTAGAGGATTTCAGGCGGTTAAAGGATTTCAGACAATCTCAGAAAGAGTATTATTAGTGAAACTCCGTGGCAACATATTAAAATAATATAATATTTACCCCCTGTAAAGTTCATGCAACATAATAGGTAAATACATAACTTGGACAGGCAATATTTTCAGACACAGCACAGTTATTAAAAATAATGGCAGCTTGCCGTCTTTACAGACCATATGAAATGGAAAAAAATATGTGGATTGTAACTAGAGCTAGAATTCCATCGCATAATGTCTGGGCATGGATTCAGAGATCATGTGTTGCCCATGCAGCATGATCCCTCTCTCTCTCGGCCTTGCCTTGATTTCTCCAGAGGAAAGGATAACCAGTCTGTCTGGAACAAGGTGGGCTGCAGATGCTGGCGAATCAGCATCAAACCTCCAAGAGCAGGAAGTAAGTAGCGGCCAGGCCCTCACATCTGGAAGATTTGACTTGGAGGCGTTCAGGTATTAAAAATACACCCTGTACAAGCATATGCGCCAACAGCTGACAATACAGAAGAGGACACACACACACACACACACACACACACACACACACACACACATATATATATATATATATATTCTTTTTTCATATCCTTTACAGGACATCGCTGTCAACATCAGCATCATTCAGCTGTATGTTGATTTCTTGGCAAGATTACGCTCAGTAGTTTGCCATTGCTTCCCGAGCGGCCGGCTCACATACCCCGTAGGTTACCGATGCGATTCGAACCACTGCTGATTCTCAACGTCATCACGTTAACCACGAGAGTATGCGAGATTACGGGAGAAAAGTCGTAACCTCCAAGCCAGGAAGCCGGCATATATATATATACATATATATATATATATATATATATATATATATATATATATATATATATATATATATATATATATATATATATATATATATATATATATATATATAACGAATTAGACATGACCGTGGGCCAGTGCAAAAATAGTGATAGTATTGAGAGAGTTGACAGATTAACTGCATGAGCAGAAAGCAGAATACCATGACATGATAATAGGTAACACGTGGTAACACCATCCTTGATGATTATGTACGTGGAAAAGCCCTGAAGATAATATTCGCTATCAAATTAACTACGTAATGATTAGAAAGAGTTTCAGAAGTAGTTTAGTAGCAGCAATCAGCAGGAGCAGGTGGAAATAGTGACAATGTGCCAATTATAGGAAAAATGACGTTTAGACTTGAAACCACAAAGAAAACCCCAAAGAGGTTAGATCTAGCATTACTTAAAACAGACAAGAAATTAGAGAAAGGTACAATGTTACTGTAAAGAACAGATATAATGCCTTGGAGATAATGCAGATTTTCATGAACAATGGGAAATGTTGCTTGAATCAATCCAACAGACATCAAAGTAAATTATTTCACATAAACATAGAGTTGTAAAAAAGAAATGGATGACAGATGATTATTAGGGATTGTTGGCAAGTTTTGGAGAAGATAGTTATATATCCCAATTATAATTACAGAATTGTTGAACTTTGAACAGCGGATTACTGATTACTGTTATAAATTCAACACAATACAAGACAGAGAATGATGTATGTGGAGACCGTAAACAGCCCAGCTACAGATGATAATATAAACAAAACCATCTTCATCAAAATACAAGATGACAGGATTGTAGAGTCAAGATTGTCGATATTTGTTCCAGACTAGGCACCTGCAGATGATTATACACATGGATCATCATCATCATCCTCATCATCCTCATCATCATCATCATCATCATCATCATCATCATCATCATCATCATCATCATCATCATCATCACCCACTTTTGCCGTCAATCGTCGTAGGGAGGTATAATTGATAATCCGGCGTCAGATACATGGTATCGAGTAGTATCTTTCCGCGTGGTTGTACACGGTCTTTGATGTCCTCAGTCCATTTTCTTCACGGGCGTCCTCTTGCTCTCGTAGCAGATGTCCTTTGATGTAAGGCCAGTGCTGGTAATTGATGGTGTTGCATTCTAACGAGATGGCCGAACCATTTGATCTTCTGCCTTTCAATATATGTGGCACAAGATGCTGATCTCACTGTGTCTGATAACATCATTTCAAGACATTTCGTATTCGGCTTGGATAGTTAAGTTGGTAGCTCTTCTCACACATCTCATCTGGCAGGTGTTGATTTTGCGTAAGTGTGATTTGGATAATATCATTGTTTAACACTGGTAGCATAGTATTAGTGTCAATATGCTATTTATTATTTGTCGCTTTGCGGACATAGGCATACTTGACTGTTTCAGTAAGGGCGACTTTTTTATACATAAGCTCACTTCTTTTATGACAGCTGATTTCAATTTCTATCTATTCTGTGATCTTCTAAGATCATTCTCCCTAGATATTAAATTTCTTTAGTAACTTGTTTCAGAAATGTACTATTTATCAGTTTATATAGTGCACCAGGAGATCTGCTAACTTGCATTACTTAAGTTTTGGTTGTATTTATATTCATACTAGACGACCCTGCCCGGCTTCGCCCAGTCCCTGGCGGGGAGCATCTCATTTCATTCATATTCGGCCCCTGCTCCCGTTCCCGTTCCTAAAAAAGACGACTTGGCCCGGCTTCGCCCAGTCCCTGGCGGGGAGAGTCTCATTTAATTCATTTTCGGCCCCTGCTCCCGTTTCCGTTCCCAAAAAGACGACCCGGCACGGCTTCGCCCAATCCCTGGTGGGGAGCGTCTCATTCAATTCATATTAGTAGTTATATAAGCTCCCTTTCCCGTTCCCGGAAATATGGCGAACCGATTGGAAGAGAACAATCTTCATCCCAATAACTTAATAGGGCAATCTGAAACTACTGAACGTAAACTTACCAAGATATCACGAAAACCCAATAAATGCTGGAATGACTGTATAGATGTCGAAGAGAAATAAAAAGATGAGTTAGAAATGTTTACATATTTAAAATAGATGCATTATTTTTATGAAAACTTTGAAAATACCTTAAAGATTTTATCATTATATATTATAACGCATATGCCTGTAGATAACTGTAGATAAACATTTTATAAAGCTTTGAGCAAAATGCAACAATTATTTAAATTACATATATAGCAAGCTACTAAATGTTATGTCCCTTGATATAACTTTTCTTAATTTAAGTCCCCTTGCTATATATACATTATAATGTAATTAAAAAATTAAATTTTATTCTTAAATAACTGTTTGTAAACTAACAAACTATACCAGTTAGCTGCAAGGGAATAGGAAGAACATCTGTAGAAAATTTCATCTCAATCGGATGGATCGTTCGCGAACGCATAAATAACATACATACCGACAATCATTGCATTATATATATATATATATATATATATATATATATATATATATATATATATATATATATATATATATATATATATATATATTGTATCTGCTACATGTTGAACTCAGTTTATTCATATACATTTGCAAGTCTGCCCTTTAAAACCGGCAATGATCTTCTGTAAATGAAATCCATGTTTAAAATACTCCGCCGCGGAGCAAGCACGACAGGCGGTTTCTGATCATCAGAAGTGGGCACACCCAGGTCCCCACCTCTCACCAAAGCCTAATCTTTACCTTCGCGCCATAGTCAGGAGGCGGGCCCGTCCGTGGCATGACTCCCGTTTCTCTTGTCGAGCGTATTCATCTTCGAGACATTTGTTATCGTGCCTTTCCAATATCGACATCGCAAAGTGTGTCTGCCCAGAAGCCATCACACTCTCGGGGAGCGAACTTGGGCGCCCGGTGTTGATAATGATTTCTCCGTCATTCATTCAGTAGCATGTTCTTTGCAGAACCTCGCTCCCATAACAACCTTCCGGATAACTTTTCGTTCACAAGTGTCCGATACACCCATCTGGAGATCATCCGCCACATCCTGCACCCATCTTCTCTTTGGCCCTTCTCTTCGTCTCTTCCCAGGCATATACCCCTCCATTATTGTTCTCGCCAAACTTTCGTGACGTTTCAATATTCTTTGTTTTATCATCTTTATAATAGCCAACCTTCTTCAATTGATATTCAGCTCTTGAAGTATAAATACATTTGTTCTTTTCTTTACCCAAGATATTCTTAGAACTCGTCTATAACATTTATGTTCATATGCATTTAACATGTATTTCTTTCTCCATAGTAGTTTTATCTGTATGCATTATCTTTGTTTTTGCTATGTTAAGATATAATATAAGTTGTGATTTTCACTATTCAATTGGTTTGAGGCTATTAGGTTTTCTATACCATTCTGTGTTGTGGAAAGCAATACTGTATCATCAGCATACCAAATCTCTGGTATGTCATGACCACCGATATTTAGGGCATCATATAGCTCCCTGTTTATATCATATCTTACATTTCTTATTATATTTTCGGCGTACAGGTTAATCAAATAGGGGAAAAGCACATATCCCTGACGGACTCTTTGCTTGATGTCAAACCAGTCTTATGTCTCGCCATCTATTCTAACCGCTGCTTGTTGGTCTAGGTAGAACATTCTTGTGAGTTGTATTACATGTGATGGAAAGCCCACATTCCTCATGATTTCCCTAAGTTTCTGATGTTGTACACAGTCAAATGCCTTTGAATAATCAACAAAACACGAGAATAGGTTTACATTAAATTCTCTGCACTTCTCTATTATGAAACGCATGTTGAGAATGTGATCTCTTGTTCCTCTTCCTTCTCTAAATCTAGCCTGAACTACGTTAATTTCTTCTTCCATTTTCTTACGAAGTCTTCCTATTATGATTTTTGGTAGAATGTTACTTGCATGACTGATCATGGCAACAGTTCAATCATCATAATCATCATCTTCCACTTCTGCCGTCAAGCGTCGTGGGGAGGAATAATTTGCGTTCCAGCGCCCGGTGGACATCACTGGATAGTGTCATTCCGTGTGGTTGTACAATGTCTCTGATGTCGTCAATCCATTTTCATCTTGGACGTCCTCGTGGTCTCGTCGCAGATGATCGTTGATGTAAGGCCAGTGATGGTAGTTGCTGATGTTGCATTCTAACGACATGGCCAAACCACTTGATCTTCTGTCTTTCAATAAATGTGGCACAAGGTGTTGATCCCACAGTCTGTCTGATAGTAGCATTTCTTACTCGGTCTCGGATTGTTAAGTTGGCAGCTCTCCTCAGGCATCTCATTTCGCAGGTGTTGATTTTGCGAAGGTGTAATTTGGATAAAGTCCAGATTGGTAGCATAGGGTTGGTGTGAATATGCTGTTTATTATCTGTCGTTTTGCGGACATGGGTATGTTTGGATATTTCAGTAAGGGTGATAGTTGATATGTAAGCGCACTAGCTTTTTGACATCTGATTTCAATTTCTCTGTCCAATCTGCCATCTTCTGTTATCATACTTCCAAGATATTTGAATTCTTTAACTTGTTTCAGAGGTGTGTTATTTATCTATATACTTAGTGGGCCTGGCGATCTGCTAACTTGCATTACTTCTGTTTTGGCTGTGTTTATACTCATATTGTATCTGTTGCAGGTTGAACTCAGATTAGTAATATGATTTTGTAGTCTGCCCTCATCGCTGTAAAACAGGCACTGACCGTCTGCAAATAGAAGTTCATTTATTCCCTGTGGGTCAATTGTTTCATCTGGAGTAAAAAGTTCTAAATTTTCTGAATCTGTTCTGTCGAGACTTGCTTCTTTCGAAATTCTGTCCATGTAGATATTGAAAAGCAGGGGAGAGAGCACACATCCCTGCCTCACTCCTGTATTGTCTGTGAACATATCCGAAATACCTTCTTATGTTCTTACTGCACTTTGGCTCGCGTGGTACATGGCTATGATGTTTTCTAGCAGTTGCCCTTCTATCCCATAGTCTTCAAGGATGGTCCATAATTTGTATCTGTCTACTCTATCGAAAGCCTTTTCCTGATCTCCAAACACAATATTCTGCTGGACACTATATTCGATAGTTTTTCACAAATTTGTCTAAGTGTAAATAATGCATTAGTGCAACTTTTACCTTTCCGAAAACCGAATTGTGCTTTGCTTAACTGTTGTTCAACTATTGGTCTAGCTCTTTGTTCCAAAAGCTTTGCATACATTTTCCCTATATGGCTCAGGAGTGATATACCTCAGTATGTTTCACACTCTCTCATATTGCCTTTCTTTTTCCATATTGGTACTATTATTGCCTGTTGCCAATCATCTGGGACTTTTCTTTCTTCCCATGCTATATTAAAAAGTCTTGTTAACCATTTAACTCCTGTTTCCCCACAGGCCTGAATAGCTTCTGTGGTTATTCCATCTGGACCTGGTGATTTGTTTTTAGGACTTTTCTGTATAACTGCTTTGACTTCTGCAGGTATGAAATTTGGTACTTGCTGTCCCTGGCATTTAGGCACAAAAGTGAGGTTTTCTATGTTATGTGTGGGGTTAAGTAGTTCTTGAAAGTATTCTGCCCACCTTGCTAGTCTTTGTTGTGGATTAAATATCGGTATACCTCTTTTGCTGTTTATGATGGTGGTTGGGTTGTAACATGCATCTCTGTTTCTCATTGTGGTGACACATTTATAAAATTCTCTTGGGCAGTCTTTCCTAAGGGTCGCCATCTGTTCACCGTATATTCTCCAGGATTCATCTCTAGATGCTCTAATTGTTCGTTTGGCATTACGTCGTGCTATTCTATAAGTAATATAGTCCTGTTCAGATTTAGTTGCGATCCACTGTTTGAATGCTACCTTCTTTTTGAATATGCTATCTTTAACTTCGTTGTTCCACCAGGTTGTTCTTAATCTTTTGTCCTGCCCTACTTTCTTTGTTCCACATTTCTTTTTCAGTGTGTCGAGCATGGCAGCCTTGAAGAAACATGTCCATTCCTTATCTACGCTTGAGTGGTCATCAGGGATGTTCTTATGTAGGTTTTGGATTTCTTGATTGAATTCGTCTTTAACCGTATTTTCCTGCAGCCTCCTAAAATTGATGACATGTGTTGATACCTTTTTGTTTCTTATTTTCCTGTGTGGTGAAATCTTTTTTATTATGACTGGTTTGTGATCAGTATCAACATCTGTATTTAAGAGTGCTCTTGAATCTAATAGTAGCCTTCTGTCTGATTTCCTAATTAGAATAAAGTCAATTTGAGATGCTTGGTCTATGTCATTCCATTTATACCAGGTTTTGGTGTGGCTACGACAATATTGAAAAAAACTATTTGCGATTATTAGTCCATGTTCCGAACATATGTTGAGTAGATGTTGACCATTGCTGTTACAATCAGTCTCTTTGTCGCTGAATGGCTCCATGCAATCCTCTCACGGTGTTCTTCGTGTGCCTATTCGTCCGTTAAAATCACCCATCACAACTAGTTCATCTGTCTCCTTGACATTATTTAACGTGTCTGCAAGTTTATCAAAATATTCGTCTTTGTCTTCGTCTATGTAAGTGTCATTACATGGGGCGTATGTTTGTATAAAAGATGTTATTCTATTTCCTTCTTTGATCTGTACTAGTATTATCCTTTCTGATATAAATTTAGTGTTGATAATGGCTTTCGCTTTGTCTGGATGCAACAAAAAACCCACTCCATGCTTAGTTGTAGCTCGCTGATCGACGCCACTCCATATAATAACGTAACCTTCATGTGTTCTTTTCGTGTTCTGCTCCTTCTTCCTAGTGTCTGCAAGTCCTAATAATTGAATATTTGATTGTTTCATGAACTCTACGAGAGCTGGTTCCTTATATCTTAGACCTGTAACATTCCAAGTTGCAAAAATCTCCTTTCTATTTGAAGTATGTCGAAATTTAGCAGTTGTCGTCGTTAGTCGCTTGTTGTGTCGCTTCGGTGTGTCGTTTCCGGCGTGAACTTTCAATTTCCTCCATAATTCTCGAGCAATAGTTCTGGAACAAATAAATTCCCTACCGGTTTGCTGGACCTGTCGTAGGTTCATCCTTATTTTAACAGATTGATGTTAAGAAACACGCACAGAGCACATGATTAATCTCTGAATCGAGCGACGCGGTTTACACCGCCATCTTGAACTGAACGAAAGGTTCTATAGTTGGTGCATAATTTCAGGTTGCCTTTTTTGGGTATTGGAATGAAAATAGTTCTCTTCCAATCTTTTGGCCTTATACCATATCTTTTTACATAATGCGTGATACATTTGTATGCCTTCTTCCCGTCCCGCTTTAATTAGTTCAGCTGGTATCTCATCACATCCTAATGATTTACCATTCTTCAGGTTCTTTATTGCCGATGCAATTTAATCTAACGAGGGTTCAGGTTCTGTCTCTGCTGTCATTGGCTCATGTGTCTTATTCATATCCTCACTGTCACTCATATCATACATCCCACTGCAGTACTCCTGTCATCGTTCTAGAATTTGTCTAGATTCTGTTAAGGTAATTCCCATCTTGTCACAGATAACATTCAATTGAGGTTGAACATTTCTTGTCAATAACTTCATTTCTTTGAACAATTCGTAATCTCTTCCAGTCTTATAATATTGCTCTATTCTGGTACAGCAATCTTGTATATATTGGTTTTTGTCCTTTCGTGTATTCTTTCTTTTTTCTCGAGTTGAAGATTTATACTTCATCCTGCTTTTATCGAATTCACCTCCTTTCTGTTTCAGTTCCTTTCGTTGTTTTGTTAATTCTAACGTGTCTGATGTAATTAGTGGCTTATGTTGCTTTATCTAGGTCGGAATTTAATCTTTGGCTGCAGTTATCAAGACATCTCTAGCTTGTACTGAAAATTCACCAGGTGTCAATACCTCCTGAATGGTGATCGAGTGAAAGTGGTGAAACATGACCACCCATGGTTCCCGGCATAGTACTTGATGGATGGATTACTAGGCGAACACCAACTTCGACCCCAGAGGATATAGCAACACTCTGAGGCCTCCGCGTCCCCGTGGTTTTGCTGTGAGCTCTTAGTCACATTATATGCCTTTTAGCCCATAGTGGTCCACCAAGACCCAGTGCCAGTAATAGTGGAAGGTGAGTTAAATTAGGTAGTTGGTGACCGTCTCTTTACTTCAGCCAGACCAAGCGCAGATAAATCTACACTTGATCGTAGCCAAATACCGAACACAGATATATAGTTATTTGCAAATTACGTCCTAAAGTCAAGGACTTTAAAAAAAAACGTTTATTTCATACAAAGCAATGTATATTTACAAGGTATGTTTCTTTTGTTTGTGTATATTACAGTGCGTTGCCGTTTGTTAGTGTTAGCTGTTACATGTGTGAATAAAACAAATACATACATATATACAGTTATGATAGTATGACATTTATGGCATAGTGCATGTAAACACACATTCCTTGCGTATGTTTCATTTCCTCTTCCACAAGCGGAATGTATGTAACACCTGTCCATCTCTCCCTCTCCTCTCGTTTCTCTCTATATCGTCTCTCTCTCTCTCTCTCTCTCTCTCTCTCTCTCTCTCTCTCTCTCTCTCTCTCTCTCTCTCTCTCTCTCTCTCTCTCTCTCTCTCTCTTACACAAACACAACTTTTTATCTTGATCTATCTCATGCTTTCTGGAGATAGCAGTGCATAGAATGTCGTGAGCTTGTGCAATAAACTTTAAATTATCGTTCCCATTAAAACGTGTCTTCTTTGTAATGTCTGGGTCATATAGCTACCGGGGCGAAGCTTCACATTGTTGGTGTTGTTGGCCTGATGTCAAATTACAGGATGACGCTCTAGTGCCCTGTAAATGTCCATGACTCCTTTACTTTGGGGGACAAGAATCAGGGATTTAAAACTAACAATTAGAGTCCATTGCCTGTTCCCAGGGAGGTAATTAGTTCAAAGCTGTGATAGTGTCTGCTATTCAGATACAATGGGAAGGACTTAAAATCTGACCACTAAAAGCCACTTTAGCTTATTGGGTACTTAAAGGGCTCATTTAATTTATTTATACATAGTGGTGCATTTTTTTTCTATTCAAACATATCATTACTATATAACATCATTTTAATACCTGAGATATTGCCTTGGTTTAAAGGCTGCTACACGCGAGCACAAACACACAAACACACTCATACACATGCGCGTGCAAATACATGCACACACACACATACACATACACATACACCTGCATCCACACCCAGTCGCATACATATGTTACTGCCAACGACACAGACACACATCCACAATATATTTCATGTTGCACATTCAAATATAATCATGGGAGAATTAATAATAATGGTTGCAGTAGTAATAAGCGTATTAATAATAATAATAATAATAATAATAATAATAATAATAATAATAATAATATAATTATAAGGTTATTAATACCGTCAATAAACACATTTACAGTTGTGGTATCCTTTGTTTGAAAAAGTTGTTTGCTTCTTCTGTAATATGTGCTGTCTTCAGGCAAAACTCTTACGGGATTTGCGCTTGTGGGGCTAAGGTTAGAATGTTTGAGACTTTTTGTTGATAAAGTTGTTGGACAATTTCTTTGTTAAATGTTCTGTAATTGTATAATGCTTTGTTTCTTAATGTCTATATAAGATGTCTGTACTCAATAGAACAAGTAGCGTTGTGTGGATGTCATGTGTGGAGTCAGGAATGGAATTTATCATGATTGCTTTGTAAACATCTATTCTTTGTTTCGCATGAGTATTTAGGATGTTTTGTAGGAGATTTCTTGTTGGCATGATTGTGTTGTATTCGAAATAGATGTTTTATTCTGATTCTTGGACGTTCCGTCTACAAAGCTGAAACTTTAGTATTTATTTAGTTAATTTTGATGTTCTCTCTGTTGTTAGGGTCATGCTGTAAACACGCCTATATGTAATTTCCTTTGCTTTTGGGGTAATCTGCATGTTGTGAATATTAGAGAAAGTTTCGATATAATCGTTTATGAAATATCTATGTCCTCTTTTATATTCTGAGGTGTACTGGAGTTGCTTGTAGTTTAACTAAATGCTTGTAGATTGTATGAGTTTTCTTGTGTAGTAATTGTTCGTGTCCTTTAATGACTGAAACGCGTGTTTTGTAATATTTTAGGAGAGTGCCAAAGTAATGTGAGGATGTATTTCTAATAGGTCTTAAATAAGATAGCATAATTCCAATTTAACTGTGCTAAAGGGTGTTTTTCTGAGTGTTGTAGGATTTCGCCTACGTGTTTGATCCTAAGTGCTTGTATTTTGGTTGTTATATCTTGGAGGGCGATACCTCCATCTTTTTTGTCTTGCATGAGTGTAGTATATTTGATACTGTAGATGGTGCTGCCAAACACAAAGCGTCTGATCTCTTTGTTTATGTTTGTGACAGTCTGACGTGGGGGATCTAGGACTGTGCACAGATACATTATTTTTTGGAATTATATATGTATTAACAATGGTACTTCTACCAAATATGGTAGTTGTTTTCTATGTGTAACTCTGTAACATATTTGTTATTTTCTTCTGTAGATTTTGCCATGTGTCTTTGTGTGTCTGATTTGGTTGACATGGGAAGACTATTCCGTACACTTTTATAAGATTGTGTGATGTTAAGTCAAATGGAAAATCCGCCTTATTTTTCCATTTGCCCAAACCCATTATAGTAGATTTTTGGACGTTTAATTTTGCCCTACTCCCTTTGCCAAAAAAACGAGAACGTTTCCAAAATGATCCGTACAGATTTTTCAGTTGTCGGAAAGAAAATGGTAACGTCAGCATAAGCACGCAGCTTTTGTTCACCCGTCCCTGGTATGAACGTAACCCTGACATTGTCGTCCTCCCGTATCTTTCTAACAGTGGCTTTAGAGAGACAACGTACAGTAATGGGGACATGAGACATCCCTGTTTCACTGACCTAGTCAACCTGAAAGAATTGATTAAGGTATGGTTTAATAGAATCCGACTTTCCGGTTTCAAATATAAAATTTCTCCCCCGATGTGTCTCCACCTTGACGTGGTGGGGGAGCTTGCGTGTCCCATAGACCCCATTTGCTTGCCGATGGGTGAAAAATTACATATCGGACAGCTTATGGGATAGGGACCAGATTAAGAGAGACACAACCTGCTGCTCTGCAGGCATAGACTGAGGATAGCAGTCAAAATTTAAATGAGGTGCACAAAGGCAGAATTTCTTGGTCCGGACAAAACTCTTAAGGCTCCCTGTCGAGGGCTGTGGCTGAACGCCTCTAAGCCACAAACCCTCGGATCTTAGAGCCAGGCTGATACCCGTCTACCGGAAAATAGAAACATGATACTGAGCAAGCTACATGCTCAGGTCTGATACATGTTCGAAGGCTCCCAGCTGGGGGATATGAGAGTTTCCCGGATGAAGGGGCCTGGCCGTTTCCCGTTCACTGCTGCACGAAGGTAAGGTGCTGAGCCGGTAGCACATGTAGCCTACCTCGTGAGCGAGTACAAAAAGTCAGAAAAGTGCCCCAGTCGAAGGGTTAAGGAAACTGTCTGTATCTAACTCATAGAGAGTGTAGACAAAAGTGAAAGAATGTCTCATCAACGCGAACTGGAACGCACGGCGAGCGAACCTATTGCGTGGTCTGAAGTCACAAGCAAAAGCTTACCGAGTGGATGTCACTCGCAGTCTGACCGCTCCTGGTGTGTGATTGAGCGATCAGTGGCAAGTGGGATGCCCAACACATGGAAGTGAGGAACTAAAGCAGCCATGAGCAGGACGTGGAAACTCCTTGGGTGAGCCCAGTCTCAGAGCAATATGTGCCGGCTCTGCAATTATGGAAGCCTCCTTGGATAGCGAGATAATGCCCATGGTCTGCCCCTGCCTTCCCTTGAGGGCAGACCACGATATCGTTGATCGTTCTATCTTGACCAGCTGAGATGTGGGTGACATTACAACAGTCTAACGTGTCTCGAAACCAGAGGAAGGCTAACCTCACTAAAAAATGCCCGCCGGAAGTCGGAAGTGTCGTCCTACGGGTGGCAAACTAAAAATTGACACTACGCATTTACGTCCGAGTGAAATGTCTCGTCCGAATGTCTCCCGTGCTAGGAACAGCTCTGACTACCTAGTTTCCGAATGCCGCTCTTGTTCGGAACAGCTCTGACTAGGTAGTTTTCCGAATGTCCGCCGTGCCTGGAACAGCTCTGATGGGTACAGGGACAAGCACATGTCCGAAAACTCGCTTAGTGGAAACCAACCGCAGAGCTGACTGGTTTGTGCAGGAACGGCCCAGGGCGAGCGAAATGCCCAATATATTGAAGTGAGGAATTAAAACAGCCATGAGCAGGACGTGACGATTCCCTCGGTAAACCCAGCACCAGAGCGTTATGTGCCGGCTCTGCAATTATGGAAGCCACCCAGGATGGCGGAAAATGCTATGGACTGTCCCTGCCTTCACTTGAGGGATGACCGTGTAGTCTTCGACTGTTCCAACTTGACCAGCTGAGATGTGGACGGTACCACAAAAGTGAGAGTCTCCCAGGATTGCTAACCTGGTCAAAAATGCACGCTAAAAGTCGGATGTGTTGGCCTGAGGGTTTCGACCCGAGGGTGCCTAACCAGACACACCGCAATCACATCTGAAAAAATCACTCCGGATGAACGCAAAGAAGAATATAAAATTTTGACCCATGTCCGAAAATAATTTCCCACGTTGCAGTGTGAGAGAGTTTTGTGGAGGTATGAGTGAGATATTCTGTCGAATGCTTTTTCTTGATCTAAAGAGAGAATTGAGGACTGACAGTTTTTCAGATGTGTGTAGTTGATGATGTCCTTTATGAAGTGTGTGTGTTGCTGGATATTCCGGTGTTGTACACTATATTGCTGGTCTTCATGAATGTGAGATGCCATTAATGGTTTCAATTTATTCGTCAAAAAATTTGTTAAAATCTTGTAGTCTACGTTTAAAAGCGAGATCGGTCTGTAACTCTTTAAACGTGTCTTGTCGGTGTTCTCCTTAGGAATAAGAGTGATGTAAGACGTGTTGAAACTGGATGGGAGTTCATGTTTGTGGAAAGATTCAGAGAATACTGCTAGTAATATGGGACCTAGAAGAGGAAAGAAAAACTGATAGAATTCAGCGGTAATGCCGTCAAGGCCAGGCGATTTGCCCTTCTGCATTCCGTGAACCGCTTGTATTATATCTGTTAGTGTTAATTCAGTATCTAGTGTTAGTTTCTGTTCCTCTGTGAGTTGTTTTGTGAATTTCATAAATTTTCTTGTACGTGCGCCTGTGTGTTTTCCTCTGTGTAAAGGTTCTTATAATAATCTTCAAAGGCTAAGGCTATTTGTTGTGGCTCGACTTGTATATTTCCTTGCCTGTCAATTATCTGGCCTTTCTGTCTGCTACGCTGTATGTTTTGTTCTATAGCAAGGTATTGTTTACTCGGTATCTCTTGTGTTATAGTTTGTAACTTTGTTCGCAGTAAAACCCCTTGAAATCGGTAATGTCTGTGGAGATCTAATTCTTCCTGTAATGCTATGATGTGTGGTGAATTTTTGTCTGTCTGTAGTAAGAGCTTAATTGCATTTTCCAATACTTTTTCTTGTTGTAGTTTTTGTTTATATATATATATATATATATATATATATATATATATATATATATATATATATATATATATATATATATATATATATATATAACGATATTCCCACTGTCCCTATCTACTATCTAGCGAAACCACAGCCCAGGGAACGGGCTTGGTAGAATCAGCGGGGAAAGAAGACCCTGTTGAGCTTGACTCTAGTCCGATTTTTATGAAGACACATGACGGATATAGAATAGGTGGGAGCGCAAGCGCAATTGAAATACCACTACTTTTATCGTTTCTTTATTTATCCGGCGGGCCTATTCCCGGCAGTTGCGGAATCCGCAAAAGTCAGTCGGGGAGTCTGAGGTTAGTGCACGCTTTACACAGGTCCGGAAACTTGTGATTGACAGATGAACGCGCCCTACGATTCAGGCGCGTACGAGGCCCTCATCTGTGGGACTTGGCTCAACACCTCTAAGTCGGGTCCCTTGTGTTCCAGGGTCTGGCCACCACTCGCCACCTGCTCGTGGAGTCGAGGTCTCGGAGGTTTGACGCTGACCCGCAAGCGTCTTCAGCCTACCTTGTTCCAGACGTATTGGTTACCCATTCCTCTGGAAAACACAAGACAAGGCCGAGAGAGGGGACATGTCGTTTGGGCACCACATGTTTCTCTGAAGCTCTGCCCAGGCATTGTGATGGAATTTTGGCCAAATTCCATCTCACATACTTTGGTCTGTCAAGACTGCAAGGTGCAACACACACACACACACATACACACACACACACAAACACACACACACACACACACATATATATTTATATTTAGACATGACAGTGGGCCAGTATAAACATTTTGAAGTGTCTGTCTTACTGGTATCAATGGCCTAGGTGACAGGAATGAGAGAGCTGACAGATTAACAACATGAGCAGAATGCCACGAAATGATAAGTAACACCTGGTTCAAACACCATCCTTTACGATTATATACGTGGAAAAGCCCTGGAGATAATATTCGGTATCAAATCAATTACATAATGATTAGAAAGAGATTCAGAAGCAGTTTAGTAGCCGCAAACACCTGGAGCAGATGGAAATAGCGACAATGTGCCAATTATAGGGAAAATGAGGTTAAGGCTGAAAACTATAAAGAAAACCAAAAAGAAGTTAGATCTAGCATTGCTTAAAACAGCCAAGAAATTAGAGAAAGGTACAATGTTACTGTAAAGAACAGATATAGAGTTATGGAGATAATACAGATTTTCACGAACAATGGGAAATGTTGCGGGAATCAATCCAACAGACATCAAAAGAAATTATTTCACCTATACATCAAACAATCATGTGCCATGCCGAAAAGCGTGGGCGGTCATGACTCGCCATTTCACTCGATCACCAGAGTCGTGGATCAGCTCAGTGTTCCTTCTCGACCATGCCATGTGGCCAAGCCATTCAGGTATTTTTTCACGGTCTTCCTCTTGGTCTCTTCCATTCGATCCTGCCAGTTGTCACTAAGTTCTCCAATCCATTTCTTCTCATAACATGTCCAAACAAATGTTGACTGTTTACGTCTAATTTCTCTAATCAATTTACGATTTTCATTTGTCTGCTGTAGTACTTGGTCATTGGTTTTTCTGTCTGTCCATGGTATTCTTTGCATTTTCCTCAGAAACCACATTTCTGCAGCCATCAGATGCTTTTCAGCTTGACTGCTCATTGTCCAAGTTTCACATCCATACAAAAGAACAGGCTCTATGTAGACCCTCAACACTCTTTATTCTCGTTTCAATTGACATCTTTTTATTGGTCTAGTATTGTTTTCATCTTGCTAAAGGCTACTTTCGCCATGGCGGTTCTGGTTCTAATCTCTTCAAGGCATCTCCCATCAGATGTTATGATTGTTCCGAGATAATTGTACCGATTTACTTGTTGAAGAATATTCCTATTTACTTGTATGTTACATTGTGGTACTACGTTCTTCCTAGTGACGACCATAACTTGTGTCTTATTAACAATTTAATTCTAACCCCAGCTGCTCACTGTGTACAACAACTGCGTCTACTAATTGTTGTAGATCTTGTGCATTGTCTACAATCAATACTGTATCAACTGCATATCTAATGTTACTGATTTTTCGTCCTCCAAAGCTGATTCCATTTATATCTTCTACATTTCTAAAAATATTTTCATTGTATAGGGAAAACAGATCTGGAGACATTACACATCCCTGCCTAACACCTCCCTTAATAGGCTGATATTGTTCCACTTCATTATCAATCCTTATGGCAGCTTGTTGTTTCCAATATATGTTTTTTATAAGTCTAATGTCCTTCCCAACAATTTGTAGATCTGTAAGCACATCTACCATGTTGACATGTCTTACTCTATCGAAATCCTTTGTGTAGTCAATGAAGCAAAGATGTATATCTTTGTTTACTTCTATAGACGTTCAATAAATGATCGCAGCATATACACAGCATTTACTGTACCCTTTCCTTTTTCAAATCCACATTGTTCTTCCCCTATTTTAGGTTGTATTTTCTTCCATACTCTTTGCATGATAATTCGTAGCAAATTTGTGACTCATTATACTAATTGAAATATGTTATTCACATTCCAAGACTCCTGATTTTTTGTTTGTTTGTGTGTGTGTGGATTGCAATAATTACAGAATTACATAATTCAGAAGGTATATCTCTGGTATCATATAATGTGTTCAGCTGTCTGGTGACTTGATCTATTCCATATTCTTCTAAAGCTTTAATAATTTCTGTTGTAATGTTATCTGTACTGGAGGCCTTGCCAGCTTTCATATGTTTAAGAACATTTCGAACCTCCATCTTCAAAATTGGCGGTCCTTCATTATTAAATCGAATATAATACTGTACATCTCTGTTATCATCATAAAGCTTTGTCACATAATCTGTCCATACATGTAGAATCTGATCTTTTTCTATTATGATTGTGCCATCTTTAGTTCTTAGACAGCCTGCTGATGTACTTGTTCTATTATTAGTAAGTTCCTGAATTCTTTTGTGCACTAATTTGGTATTTTGACTATTGTGTTGTTTTACAATTTCTAAGCAATTTTTCTCGAGCCATGCTTCTTTTGCCTCCTTACATAATATTCTGACTTGTCTGTGAACTTCTTCATATTTGGCAGGATTATTTTTGTTGAGTCTTCTTGTTTCCATTAGTTGTAAAAACATTTTCAGTCATCCATGTCTGACGACCCACTTTCTTTAAGTGTGGAATTGTTCTTTTTCTGCAGCTAAACTAATTGAATTCTGCCTCGATGCGATGTCGTCCCTTATAGGATTAACAGGGATGATCCATAGCAAAAGCAACGCTCGTTAATAAAACATTAACAATAGAAAATTTCTTACCTTGGAATTGACACAAAAGAACTGACGGCAGTCGTGTGAAAAGATTTAGGCATTTATTAATACACAGCAGAATCACATGGGATCAACTAATCTAAAAATATAAACTGTCCCGTTTATCTATCCATCTTAGACTCAGTTCCCGATACCACTCTGTTAACCTTGACGCTCAGTCTTTTCCAATTCATCATTGAGTCGTCTTTTCCGACAATAGTCTAGGTTGATCTTGGCCCGGTCCATTCATTGCATGAGTTTCTCATTAACAGATCATTCCTCTCCTTTCGCTGTTCACTTGCCGAATCTTTGCAACCATTGCTTCGTCCAGATATTATTCCTTTTTCATACGGAGCTCTCAGAACACACAGCCGCTTGGTGTTGTAGTCTCACAGCGTCTCCCGCTGTTGTGTTATGACGTTTCTACGTTCCCATTGGTTTCTCCTTTTGTTTGTCTACTTTAGTGTCCATATGGGAAAACCCGTTTTCCTTTTTGGTGGCGTATGCCGTCATATGGCAAATTCTTCAACATTTCCCATTGCTCGTTCACATCTTGAAATTGGATCTCTAGATTAGACAATATATTAAATTTATTCTTTACTTCTATGTTAAAATTGTATTGTATTTCTTTGTCAGTTTTCAATTTGCACAAATCATATTTAGTGTTTCCGGTTGTATACATGACGTTCTTTAACTTTACCCTCAGTGTGTCTGTAATTAATCTGTGATCACTGTAACAGTCTGCAATGGAAACTGTTTTTACGACTGTTTGCGCATTTCAAAACCTTCTGCTAATCAGGATGTAATCTGGTTTTTAATCCTGCTGTCTGGACTCCTCCATGTCCATAATCTTCTAGGATGTTGTATAAACCAGGTGTTTCCTACAACCATTTCTTGTTCTTTTGCCCTTTCTACAAGTCTGTATCCTCTTTCATTTCGCTCTCCCAAACCATGGTTGCATACACTGCATCCATCGCCTTGATTTCCCACTTTTGCAGTGAAATCACTCATTATAATATTTATTTCTGATCATTTTTTACATTTCTTCAAAGCAAGCTCTATGTTATTATAAAATTCATCTATACTTTCTTCACTGTATTCACTTGTTGGAGCATATATTTGAATGACATTTATTTTAAAAAGTCTTCCTATCATATCATAATCATGATATCATTATCATATCATAATCTGCTATCATTATCATATCATAATCATAACTTTATATTATAATTATAACTTTATATCATAATCATAACTGTATATCATAATCATAACTTTATATCATACTCATAATTTTATACCATACTCATAGCTTTATATCATACTCATAGCTTCATATCATAATCGTAACTTTATGTCATAATCATAACTCTATATCATAATCATAACTTGACATCATAATCATAACTTTATATCGTAATCATAACTTTATATCACAATCATAACACATTGTTCTTATTGGTTGTAGTGGCAATGAGCTGCTTACTGTTGGCAGCTCTGTGACATTCTTTGCTTGGTTTGTAAAGGGTTTACTTTAATTAATTAACATTGATGGAGGCCAGCATGGCCGAATGGAAAAGAGCATTTAAACATCCTGCGTGCTGATGCCTCTGCAGTGGCCTAAGGCCTGCTTTGTTGTGTTAATGTCCCACCGCCGAAGGGATTTTTACCATATGCACATTTGCACATAGGTCCTCCTATTTTTTTCACTTCTGTCTGTAAAGGCTTTGTGTTGGAGGGGTTACGGATGCAATTGGTAATCCCGCATCCACAACAGAAACAGCTGCGGGCGATTTGGCAGCAGACCGTCTCGCGTTGATTTCCATACTGTGTAAAACCACATCTCTGCAGCTTCCACATAATTCCTTATATGTCTGCTAATTGTCCATGATTTGCCTCCAAACTTCAGGATTGGTTCAGTAATAACTTAAGAACTCTTTCTCACCTCAATAAAGCTATATTCCAAAGAATATTCTTCATCTCAAACATATCCCACTCGATTGGTGAAAATTAGGCTGCATTTTGTCTACTAAGGCGATTGAATTATATCATTGGTTTTTAGTTGGAATACATCAAATAAAAAGTGTTCCACCGCTTGTTCTGTTTGTCCATCTATTTAGCCAATCTTCTCGTGAGTTATTTCTTACAATCTGCTGGACTCTTCTCAAACTGCAAAGTCTATTCCTTTGTTGTTTTGCCATTCCTGCTTTAGCAAGTATATCAGTCAGCCTTCTCCTTTTCCAGTGGAGCAGTCAGACCAGAAATCCACCATTATATTGGTGGAGTAGGATGCTCTCAAGTTTAAGATTCCTTTTCCTACTAGAGAGATTCTTTGCTTTCTTAATATAAGTAATAATGATACAAAGAAACAAACGCACATAATATCAGTGATCAATCAATCAATCAATCAATCAATCAATCAATCAATAGGGTGCCGTCTCCGCAATGAAGGTTGGCTGCAATGGATCTCCAACACTGTCTTTCTCTCGTCTTGACTGTACATTCTGTCTGGCTGATGTTCGTCCATCTCTTGATGTTATCCTCCCACTTGTATCGTTGTCTATATCTTGCTCGCTTGCCTTCAAGTATGGTTTTTTATAAGAGTATCATGTCTTTTAACGTGGCCAAAATATTTCACTTGTCTCCTCTTTATTTCTTCCATCAACTCTCTCTTCAGTCCTAGTTTTTCTAGGACCTCTGCATTTGATTATTTTTGTTTTCATGAAATACGACCTATTCGTCCGTATATCCACATCTCCAGGACTTCTATGCGACTTTCTATTTGCTTGTTCAATGTACAGGCTTCCGCGCCATAGAGTAGCGTTGAATATACGTAGCAGTTGACACCCGTCCGTTCGTCCGTTCTTTATGCGTTCGCGAACGGTCCATCCCAGTGAGATGAAATTTTCTACACGTCTTCTTTTCATTCCCGTGCAGCCAACTGTCATAGTTTTTTAGTGTACTATCAGCTATTTACTTACTAAAATTTGATTTTGTAATTACATGACTGAACATAAGAAAAAATAAAACAAGGGACATAACTTTTAGTAGCATTGCTATATCTTAAGTTAAGTCCCCTGGCTATAGATAGATAGATAGATAGATAGATAGATAGATAGATAGATAGATACATACATACATACATACATACATACATACATACATACATACATACATACATACATACACACACACACACACACACACACACACACACACACATACATACATACATACATACATACATACATACATACATACATACATACATACATAGACAGATTCCCGCCAGGGACTGGGCGAAGCTGGGCCGTGTCAGACAGACAGACAGACAGACAGTCGGGAACGGATCTTATATGGCTACTTATATGAATTAAATGAGATGCTCCCCATCAGGGTCTGGGCGAAGCCGGGCCGGGTCAGACAGACAAACAGACAGACAGACAGATAGATAGTCGGGAACGGGAGCTTGTATCAATACTTATATGAATTAAATGCGATGCTCCCCACCAGGGTCTGGGTGAAGCAGGGCCGGGTCAGACAGACAGACAGATAGTCGGGAACGCGAACGGGATCTTATATGACTACTTATATGAATTAAATGAGATGCTCCCCACCAGGAGCTGGGCGAGGCCGGGTCAGACAGATAGATAGATCCCCGCCAGGGCCTGGGCGAAGCCGGGCCGGGTCAGCTAGTTTACTTACATACAAGATTCCCACGTTCACCGGAATAACATGATGATAGTATGTTACATTTTTAAACCATTCGTAACATTCTTTCTAATATACCCTAAGGTGTAGGGTCTGAAAAATAGTCTTTAGACTCATTATATTGCTCCTCTCCACGTAAATCTTTAGTATTATTTGTTATTTCTATTTTAATTATTTTGATAACTAGATGTAACATTTGAATTTTTTTCTAACGGTAGCTTCTAAATACAACATGGAAGTAACTCATGTAATTGATTGTTTTTTTTTTTGCGAATTGTATTGTTTGTGTTTTTACAGAGCGTTGCATGTGGGCGTGTAGGTGACATATGCGCAAAAATACAAATATTTTATACATTTTAAACATTTCTACATTGAATTTGTTGTAGGGTAAAACCTTACAGAAAAAACAGCATGATGATAGTGCACCGATATTATTTCCCCTGCCGTCTCCCTCTCCTGTCGGCTCTAAAACCTCCAATTTCATCACCACCACTCGGTAATGATGAAACTGGCAGTATAAAAAGTTTGAGACAAATGGAGAGGTTGGCAGCAGCATCAACAAACAAACATAATCAAGATGGTGGGAAGGGAGGTGTATCGGGGTTTACACGGCAGAAAGGGTAGTGGTTGCATTTATAATGTTTGTGTTGCTGCATGCGTTCTGTGTATTTAGTATTTGTGTAGGTGTGTTTACGGAGCGTTGCATGTGGGCGTGTATGTAACCGTACGTGTGCATATTTTATTCATTAGGCATATTTACATGTGAAGTGGAGTAGATAGGGAGAAGGATAAAAGCTTTCCATTTTTGTTTCCATTGTACCACTCTCACCCATTTGACCCACCACACTAATGGGTAATGATGGTAAAGGCAATACAATTTTTTGGAACCACAAGGTGAGGGTGTCAGAAAAGGCAATAAACAAACCATGAGCAAGGGAAAAGGGGGGGGGGGGTCACATGGGAGATGAGGTTATATATTAATAAAGGTAACTATAATAATAATGCAAATAAACCAAATACATCAATAATAATGATGACCAACATTTACCTACTATGGGTGATAACAGTACTGATAGTAACAGCAATGATAATAATAGTTATGATAATGATCCCACTTTCCAAAGCTGTGATTTCATTTGCTAGAATGATTTTCCTAGGAATGGTGTTAGCATAGCATAGCAGGTACATATAAATTGCAACAAGCAGTGTTCAATAATAGTAGAAGTAAAAGGAGTTGGTTATCTTTTTCTCCTTGCTTATTTTTGGGGTCTTAATTGTACGGGTTCATTCATTTGTTTCCCTTCATTTTTGTTGTTGTTGTTGTAAAAAGTAAACAAGCATCTGTATTTGCACAAATTTTTCAATCTCATTGGTTTGGTAAACATATGTGGTTATGTATTCATTCATTCGTTATTCACTCACATCTTCTTGGTTCTTCTTCGCACTCATGTGTACTAAATTATAAAATCAGAAAGAAGAGTACTTGTGTTTACTCTGGAGATATCTGTGATATTTTGTGTTTACAACATAGGACATTTATCCATTAGCATATTCCATTCCTTGAACACATTTACACGTGAATGTGGGTTAAACAAGGAAAGGGAGAAATCTTTACATTTTTGTTTCTCTTGCCATCCTCTCACCAATTTGTTCCACTCCACTAATGCCTTCACCACCACTGTCTGGGCAATGATGGTAAAGGCAGGATAAATATTTGAACCAAACTGGTGTGGGTATCAGCAAAGGCAACAACAACCATGAGCGAGGGGAAGGGGGGGGGGCACATAGGAAAAGGGTTTTTGTTTTATTACTAATGATGACAATGATAATAATGACAAGAAGAGACATACTGAGGGTAATAACAGCCAATATAAAAACCAGCAATGGTAATAATAGTTATGAAATGATAAACTTTTTACAAATTGTGATTGCACTTACTAGGATGATTTTCTTTGGAATGGTGTTAACATAGCATAGCAGGTACCTACAAATGCAAACTGCAGTTTTTAATGATAGTTGGAGTAAAAGGAGTTGGATTTTTTTCCTCATTTCCCCAAGCATTTGTATTTACAAAATTTTTACAGTATCATTGGTTTGGTAACCATATGTGATTTTGTATCATTCATTCAACACTCACTCACATGATTCAAAGGGGATGACAAAGAGAAAGGGAAATGTTTACATTTTTGTTTCTCTCACTACACTCTCACCAAATGGTTCCACTCCACCAATGCCTCATGACCACTAATGATGGTACAGGCAGGACAAATGTTTGAAACAAACCAGTGGGGGTAGTAGCAAAAGCAACAAACCTTAAGCAAAGAGGGGGGGGGGGGACATGGGAGATGAAGATGTAAATTAATAATGATATCATTAATACTTTGAAATTAATTATACTAAAGATAATAAGGGTAAGATAATGATAGTAATAATAATAATGATAATAATAATAGTGAAAATAATAATAATAATAATAATAATAATAATAATAATAATAATAATAATAATAATAATAATAATAATAATAATATGATAGATATGTGGTTCTATTTACTAAAGTGATAATCTTAGTAGTGGTGGTAGTATAGCACAACAAGTGCATTTAAAGCAAACATTCCATTAATAGTAATTTGGAATGGGAAGAGTTGATTTTCTTTTCTCCTTTTTTCTTTTCCCCTTTATCTATAAGGGTTGAAACCATCATTTTGAAGTAAATAATACAAGCATTTATACTTCCACTATTCTTTACATAAGGGATTTTTATTGGTCTTTTGACCATATGTGATCTTTTTAATCATTCACTCACCATTCACTCACAGTGTGACAAGACCGCCGGGGCTTGGACTGGTTTGCCACGATAGATACAATCCCCAGCCTTTGCTCCAACCACCTCAATAGCACTCAACATCTACCAGGCCCCACACATGCCGGGACAGCTGGACATCCCCTCCCTCACCTAGGGTTCCCTACCCCAAGGGGGCTCGGACCAGACACCAGTCATATCACTGCACTAAGTCATAGCTAAGAGAACAAAATTTAATTCTGAACTACGTCAACCACAACACAGAGAAGGATGGCTGAAAGCCAGACTAGAAGAACTATGTACAAGATCAGAGATGCAGATGAGTATTCATCATCATGGAGGCGGACGATAGCTCGTGCGGTTGTCCAGTCGTGGTAGCGACTCACCCAGGCTCCTCCAGTGGACTGGAACTCCAAGGTCTGCTGCCTCTCCAAAGTTCCCTCTTCACACAGAGAACCAATCACGGGCTGATCAAGCGCAGTACCACTGCATGACTGACACTGCACCGATGAACAAGGATCCTTCCTTGCTGTCGTACTATTTCACTCGTCACACTCCTGATGAAGTCTGGGCCGACCCTAGCATATTAGCGGTCTCCCACTTGCAGAAAAAGTACATGTAGCACCGTATCAACATACACAAGAGGCTGGTCACTCTTCTATCTCATAAGTGACCCACACACTGATATGTCACCTACACAATGAGCGGTTGCTCCATATGAACACACAATGTCACTGGCAAAGTCTATCAGGTGACTAAACACTTCACCTTATTTCCATGTCCTTGGACAAATAGATCTTCACACAGTATCATGTAACTACCCTGATCAATGGGTAGTAATCACAACCTAGCATATACTGTCAACAGTTCACCACGTTGGACTGAGGTAGCTCCCTATCTTAACATACATTGTCAACAGTTCACCACGTTGGCATGAGGTAGCTCCCTACCTTAACAAACATTGTCAACAGTTCACCACGTTGGAATGAGGTAGCTCCCTACCTTAACAAACATGTCACTCTGGTGTTCCCACCATTTCCGTAATCAAAGTCTTAGGGCACTGGACCACGTGTTGGCTTCATAAAGGTAACCAATGTAAATACACTATGTAAGCATAACATTATACATGACGTCCCATGATAACCCAGCCGGGCCAGAAGCATATACACAGGCCATGGTGACCGGTATCAATGATCACTCTGCTCAACTTGAAAGTTCACTACCTTGCGATCACCAAGGTTTACACTGAGGTTGAATGTCACCAGTGCTTCACTGGCTAGAATCACCAGACGTTTCAGTGTTGGATCCTCTCAGGATCGGATGACACTCGTCGGACTCTTGACGGAGGTCCTAACCTAGACCTACCGACCTATTCAGCACTCAGCTCCTTCCAACATTGATCTCGCAGAATCAGACGACCACTCCCAGTACGGCCTCAATCAACTTCTGGATAGGCACTGGAATGAGTGGGCCCATAGAGCTCATGGTGAAGCTCTTGAATCTTCTTCTGTATAGTAATAACAGATCCTGAAACACGGAGAGGTTGGTGTGAGTACTCAACTACAACAAAGACTACCAGCATCTCCACCATGTCACCTGCCTCTCAGACATTCCTCATGTCTACCAACATGAGTATGAAATCATCACATCATAGATCTACTTAGTCACTATAATATATAGGCATAATGATGGTAGAAAAAGCAATAGCACACCTGTTCAGTCAAGTAACACTTCTGGGCTACTAATAACCCCTAGCACCAGAGTCGACTGTATGACTCTGTCAAGCATCCTTCGCCTGGTGCCAGTCCAATCCTGTTTCATCTTCCATCATCAATCAACATATACACCTACTTCCCTTTCAGTGTAGTGATTACTGTATCGAGAAGGTGTCCAGCCGGACATCTCCTTCCTGGCAGACTCATCAATTCATCAATCCCTTAACCCATGGACCGATCAATTACACACATTAATAACAATATGCCCATAATGAATTATACTCCTGATAATTCATTACTATAGCATTAACAAAGGAGAACTCATGAATTGTTACACCTAAATAACAAACTCATGTCACAGCCATATTGTCAGTTCTGGGATCCCTGTCCCAGATCCTGAGTTGCCCTTTTATTCACTGACTATCTTCCAGGTCAGTCATACCTGTGCCGGTTGAGCACAGCTGTGGGGGCCATCCACCATTACACTTTCCCACAGCTACTGTGGGTCCCGTGTACCTTGTCCCGTGACGACTTAAGTCACGTCATCCAATGTAGCAAACCTCCAGACTCCACTACCAAACTCTTTCTCCACCTTTTTTTTTTGGGGGGGGGGGGATTATTCCCCTCATATACTACTACTTCACGGCAGTACTCCACGTACTCCATGAACCGAGTCAGGGTTCCCGAAGAGTAGAATATTAGAGACAGAAACGGTTAGGTTCAAACCTCGATCTATCTAGACACCACGGCCTCGAATTACCCTCGATCGTTTATGTTCAACCATCGGATATGCTCGATCGCTTTGGGTCGGACCTGTAACCTAACGGGTTGGGCGTACCGGCCTACCTCCCAGTCGGCTACCTAGACAAACGTAAGATGGAACATGCACGGTCATGCTAGCGGACGGACCTGACAAGCAGTAATAATAGTATCATGAATACTTCTTATCAAATGTTATCCTACCGAAGCAACACCATTCTGCTTATGCGGAATAACACTGCTATCTGCACACAGCAAATACACCACGGCTGATCTCACCTTGATTCCTCGAAAAATCACCATCACTGATAGAACAATTCAGTTACAATTCTAATGTCACGAAGCACATTACACATCTCTAATAATAAGCTCTACCTTATCATTATTTACAGCGTCTAGCATGTTGATGTAATGACTGACAAACTGTCGCCTTGCCTGCGTAATTAATACACCAAACCAGTAACTGCTACACACTGTAAAGCACATCGTTCGGCCTATTTTATTTACACACCACTCGCTGTGGAATACGGCTTGTTCCGTCAGGTAACACATTACATCTCTGATCGATAAAGCCTACTTAAATATGCAGATAGCCAACTATAACTTGTAACGCTACGCGACGACTCATTTTTCGACGGCAATTAATTCGTTCGGGGAACTCAGCACGGCATCACGACAACAGTTAAATAATAGAATAAGTATTCAACTAACCTGTGATTGAACAATCACAAACTTGACTGCAGATGTCCGCTCTGGCCGCGAATATTGACATCAAAATTACATCAGCCT
The DNA here is from genome assembly GCA_014155875.1 of Cepaea nemoralis. Classification (NCBI taxonomy): domain Eukaryota; kingdom Metazoa; phylum Mollusca; class Gastropoda; order Stylommatophora; family Helicidae; genus Cepaea; species Cepaea nemoralis. The sequence continues at coordinate 28,508 of JACEFZ010020294.1, forward strand.
GTTGGCTGCAATCTGTCTACGCTGAGGTCTGGTTGGCGACTGACCACGACTAAGTCAGTGCGCCTTCCACTCGCCTACACGGGCCGCGTGACTTTCATGATTCATGAAGAAAACAAGAGTCACGATGAGTTCCACCAACCCGTGCTGCATGAAGCACTCGTGAACTTAGAGATCTTTACCACGTACGCACTTGAGGGAACATTCTAGATTTTTCTATAAATAACTAGAATAGCTCCGCCCCGCACTACTTTTCTATCGAAATCCCTTATTAATTGATATTAATTTCAAGGGAGACCAACGCATCGCACTCCCTTCAAAGGGATATTATGCAGAGATCTGCCGATCTGTAGGCGTTTCGTCACACACAGTTTCTTCTTTCTTTCTCGCACTCATGTATACCAAATTTGTAATACAATAAGGAAGAACACATATGATTTACTCTGGAAATAGTTGTGATATTTTGTGTGTGTACATAAAGGAGATTAAGTGTGTGTTATATGTGTGGTGTTTGTATCTGGCAAAATTTCTGCAGGTCCATATAAGTTGTCTGCAGTATGAAAATGCTACAAGTAGTTTTGTATGTATGTCCTTAGCTGTCTTTGGTATAGTATTGATAAAAATTGCTTTATATATGTCGGTTTGTTTGCCTGTGTGCGTTTGTATGAGGTGTTTAAGTGTTGCGCGTGTGGCAGTAATTGTTGGACATGTATAATAAATGTGTTCCTCTGTCTCTTGTGTGTTGTTCCTACATAATTGACATTGTTTGGATATGTATGCTTCTACCTGTGTTGTGGGGGTCATACTGTATAACAGTCTATATGTGATTTCCTTAGCTTTTGGAGTTATGTGTTTGTTGTGTAGGTTTGAAAAGGTGCATGTGAAGTCAGTCATGAGGTATTTGTGTCCTCTTTTAATCCTAAGTCTTAGTGGTGGTGCTTGTTCTCTAACTAAATGTTTGTATATTGTGTGTGTTGTTTGCTGTATTAGCTGTTCATGTCCTTTTATTGCCTGTATGCATGTCTGATAGAAATGTTGGCTAGTCTTCCCTGGTAGTGTGCAGTTGCATTGTTAAGAGGTGTGAGATGTTTGATGTTGTGGCCTATGTAGTATAGTGCTAGTCTGTTCTGTTCTGGGTGTCTGATGATTTTACCTATGTGACTGATTCTAAGTGACAGTATTTTTGTCTGGATGTCCTGTAGTGAAATCCCCCATTGTTTCCTGTCTTGTATGAGAGTTTTGTGTTGAATGCTGTGTATTGTGTTGGTGAAGATGAAGCGTCTGATTTGTTTGTTTATGTTTGTGACGGTCTGTTTGGGAGGGTCCAGTACTGTCGCTAAATATAGTATTTTGGGTAATATGTATGTGTTGACTATTGTGCTTCTACCAAATATTGTGGATGTCTTGTACCTATACCTGTGTAACATGTCTGTGATCTGTTCGGTCAGTGCGTGCCATGTCTGTCTGTGTGTTTCTGTGGGATCACATGGAAATGTGATCCCATACAGCTTCATGGTGTCTATGTGTTTCAGATCTGGAGGGAAATCAGCTTTTTGTTTCCACTTTCCCGGACCCATTATCTGTGATTTCTGTACATTAATTTTGGCTCCACTGCCTTTTCCAAAATGGGTAAGGGTGTGGAGTATATTCCTTATTGATGTGTTGCTGGTGGGAAAGAAGGCAGTGTCATCTGCATAGGCGATGAGCTTCTGCTCTCCTATCCCATGCAGGAAGGTTCCTTTAATACTAGTGTCTTGCTTATCTTCTCTAATAAAGGTTCTAGGGTGAGCACATACAGGAGTGGTGATAAGGGACATCCCTGTCTTACAGATCTCGTGAGCCTGAAGCTGGCTGTCAGTGAATGGTTCACCAACACTCTGCTCTCAGGATTTTTGTACAAGATCTGTATCCACTGCCTGTAGTATTATCCTATGTTACAAAGTTCTAGTGTCCTATGCAGGTAAGTGTGGGAAATTCTGTCGAAGGCCTTCTCTTGATCCAAGGATAAGATGGAGGATGGACAGTCTTTTCCATGTGTATAGTTAATAATGTCCCTAATGAGATGTGTGTGGTTGTGTATATTTCTGTCTTTGACACTGCACTGTTGGTCTGGGTGTATTAGTGTTGGCATGAAAGGTTTAAGTTTATTGGTGAGTGATCTGGCGAGTATCTTGTAGTCTGTGTTGAGTAAGGAAATTGGTCTGTAGTTCTTCAGTTGTGTTTTGTCAGTTTTATCCTTGCATATGAGTGTAATGTAAGACATGTTGCAGCTGTCCGGGAGATTTTTTTTGTCAAAGCCTTCCTGATAGACTTTGAGGAGAAGATTGCCTAGAATAGGGAAGAAGTGTTGGTAGAATTCTACTGTCAAACAGTCTGGTCCTGGAGTTTTGTCTTTGTTTAGTGTGCGTAGTGCCTGTGTTATGTCTGTCAGTGTCAGTTCTGTGTCCAGTGTGTCTCTGTCTGTGTCAGATAATTTCTTTGTATACTGTAAGAAGTTGTCTTGTATCTGTGTGTCGACTGTCTCTGCTGTGAATAGTTGTGTGTAGTGTTGTTGGAAAGCAGTCTCTATGTGTGGTGTTTCTGTCTGCATGTTTCCTTGCATGTCTGATATTTTGCTTATTTGTCTGTTACGTTGTACGGTCTGTTCTATTGCTAAATATTGCCTCGTAGCTGTCTCTTGTGTAATTGTGTTGAGCTTTGTTCTGAGAAGAGCACCCATATATCTGTGTTGTTGGTGTTCTTCTAGTTGTGCTTCTAGTGTGTGTAAGTGATGTGCATCTCTGTCTGTTTGTTTTGTTAGTCATATGGCTGTCTGTATGATGCGCTCCTGTCTTAGTCTGTCTTTGTGGATCATGGTTGCTAGATGTTGTGTTCTGCTTCGTATGGTGTTTTTTAATAAGTCCCAGTATTGTGTGATGTTCTCAGTCGGTATATTGTCTGTGTACGTGTGTATGAGCTGTGTCATATATTTTACATATTCTGAGTGTTCCAATAGTGAACTATTGAACTTCCAGTGAGGTGACCTTTTGTTTGGTTGCGTGTTTGTGCTGTTTGTGCTGATGTGTGCTAATATACCTTTGTGGTCTGTGTAATGTAATGTTTCCGGTAGGTATTTGGTTTGTATGATGTTGTGTGTTGCGGGTGTGTAAATCCGGTCTAATCTAGATGATCTGTTGTGTGTTTTGTTTGTGTATGTCATTTCTCTACTGTCGGTGTGTGTATGCCTGAATGCGTGTGTATCGATGATGTTCCGTAGTGTATCTAGTTGATGTAAGCTGTCCCTGCCGGATCTCCTCAGCTGCGTTCTCACCTCTCCTCCCACCACGTCTAAATCGTCAAGAACGCAGTTGTAATCTCCGGCAATAACTATATTCTGACCCCTGTATGTCTGTGTCAACAAGTCGTTTAACTGTTCGTAAAATAGAGGTTGATAATTGTAATTTGGTAGTGCGTGTATGTTCACAATGGCAAAGGAGTGTGTGTCGTTTCTAACTTGAACTGTGGAAATTCTACCTTGTTCGTCGCGGTCTGTTCTAAAAATAGTCCACATGTCGGAAGTTTGCAGAATGGCTGTCCCTGACCCTACGTTATGTTTCGCCAAACTGAAACACGAATTTCTTAATCCTAACCGTGTCACTAATTCTGCTGCTTCAAAGTCTGTTTTGATGTTAGTTTCTTGCAATAAAATGAAGTCTGGTTTGTGTTTGTGTATGAGTGTGACTATGTGTTGTAATTTCATTTTCATACGCCGAATATTTAAACTAATTATACATAAATCGTCAGCCATTTAAAAAAATTAAAATAAACAACATGGTAGTTAAATTTAAGTAATTACCTTTATCTTTTCTGTGGTAATTCAGTTCTCTGTTGTGTCTTCGGTGTTGATAATATTTTTGCGGTTGTCGTTTTCCTCGTGGTCTTCGTCGGTGTCTTCGTCAGTGTTGATAAAAAGGTGGTCCTTCGTTGTCGCTGTTTTCATCCTGCTTTGTAGCAGCTTTCTTGCATGGTTTGGAAGGAGAAGGGGAAGATCTTCCTTCCTATTCTCTCATGTCTTTGTTGCTTGAGGAATTTCTCCTCTCTGCCAACTGTCTTTTTCTGCCGTAGTGGACGGTTTGGAAACCGTCGTCGTTGGTTTCTTGTCAAATTGTTTTTGCTTGAGTTTCTGGGTCTGTCTCCGTGGTCACCGGTCCGCCAGCTACCTCAACGTCATCTTGGGCGGCGTTGTCCTCGTCTGTCCTCGTGGCTTCTTTTTGGCCGGCTGTCTCGGCGACATCTTGTTTTTTGTTGTTTGAATTTGTTGGAGGTTTTTCCCCGAGTGAGGGGAACTCCTCTTGTGATCTTTCAGTTGTTTGTTTTATATTGTCTTTCTTTTGTCTCCGGCTCAGGCATTTGTTGGCCCAGTGTGAGTCCAGGCCACATGTAGGACATTCGATGCGGCGACCAACTATTGTGAACATAATACGGTGGTCTCCTGTGATTTTCCCAGGAGCCGTAATCTTGGCATAATGAGGTATTGTTTTTGTCGGGGTACACAGGACTCCCCATTTTCCGCCACCGTACTTAATGCGGAATACTTCCGCATTTTCGCCACCAATTGTCTGTTTTACAATGAATTTGACTCCCTCTGGAGGAATCGTGTTGGGAATCCAATGAATCGTTACACGTTCTCGTTCCTTTTCAAAGTGTTCGATCGACACCTCGAGTCCCTCCGTCGGCAGGCCTTTGTAAACTGCCACATGGGCAGCTTGAGTCAGGTTTGCAAACCACCGTGTGGGTGTCTCATATCGGTAGATGTCTGCTACTCCGCCAGCAGGCACCCCGCATGGGCCGAGCAACGTGCTGGCAATTAAATGGGGTGTGCCTTTGACCTCCGCGCCAGGTCCGGTAATAGTGAGAACCAACGTACCTTTTTTATGAAGCGGTGTCCCCTCGAGAAAACGGTCGATGTCCACAGATTCCATGTTGTCAACTGGTGCTGTTGAAGAAGTTCCGGAAATATCACCACAATGAAAAATCTAAAACACGAAAGATTTATTCGTCTGTGAAGAGAAACTAGAGTTAAATTGGTAAAAAAAAATGGGCAGCAAATGCACTTTGATCTTAGCCAAAAGACGGAAACGGGTAAGTGATGTAATTGAAGCGAAAGATTTATACGTTGTGAAGAGAAACTAGAGCAACAAATTATTCGATCAGATGGCAAATATCCCTCAAGGTCGTGCAGGTTTTTTACACTGTTGTTACATTGCATTATACCTAATCTAACATATACGTAATAAAGAAACAAAATATGTCACCCACTTAAAATCTTTGTATTAGAACCATCATGATAGCATTCAATTGTCAGATTCCAGTATGAGATATTCAAAAGCAAAATTTTCAATCAAATTATCCGAAACAAACTCCGAAGAGTCATGTCCCTTCTTAACAGTTTAATAAATATCATGCCCAATTAATTTACAGATAACAACTTTCCCCTCCCCACCTATCTATCTCGCGCGCGCGTGTGGGAGTGAAGGGACACAGAAAGGACGCCGGTTTTTTACTTCATTTCGGATCTTGTCAGTTTTTCCTAAAATTATGAAATGATAAATCGTATTCTGTATTCTTAAAGTTAATTTCCTAACAGTGGACAGCATTTTGCATATTTCAGAAATGAGCTCATCTTCGGGATTTTAATCTTCTGTATAATTTAATATCAGTTGTTCTATGTTATGCAAAATTGGCATATGATGAAAACATTTAGAAGAGAGTGTTGTTATTTCCCCTTGGTAAGGAAATTCTCTATGTGCTGTAATGGCCTGTAAATAGTTTGTGCGAGAGCTTGGCTGTACAAATTATCTTCGTTTGACAGACAGTTTGCGGATTTGGTAAATATTAAAACGAAGATAAGGTTTATAAATCAACATGTAAATGAATCGATTTCCTCTGAAAGGTAAGAAAGCTCAACGATTGAAATGTATGTAAATTTGGAACATGTACCAGATTGCTCCCACCTTGTCAAAATAATGACAGAAAAATGGCACATGTGACACGAAAATCACACAAACGAATTGAACTGCTGAAGTTAGTTAGTTAGTTAGTCGACAGATCATCCTCATTGCACATCGAACCATTCAGTCCATAAGTGCTCGGATCCCCTCCTCAGCAAATCCCGCAGCGTGTAGCGGCTAACGACACCAGTTCTGTGTTGGTTTATCAATCTTCTTTGGCTTCCTGCGTAGTGTTCTTGTTTGGCCACCCCTCTTTTAATTTGCTGTTCTCGCAGTCTGGCCATGGTATGCTGCAGCCATGGAACTGCTGAAAGTGTACATCAAATAACAAGTAATAAATACTTGTGTTTAAATAAATATCACTAAAACAGAAATTGAGGCATGTTGAATGTTACGTGTATTCAAGCCCGCTACACGATGAAGTGGAAACATACACCTTGACTTCAAGTTTCCTTGCGGACTGGACACGTGTGAAATAAAATCTGCGTGTATGACATAATCGAATCCTAAAATTCACCGCCCTTTCCTTTCATTAAAAAACAAACAAACTTTTATTGAGTGTTAAAATCGTTGCAAAGTGTATTGTTCGTACAACTAGCCTTCATCAGCAAACAAGTACATACACAAAACACAACACGTAATCACGGAGAAGACACCCCCCCCCCCTCCCCCCCAGTTTAGGTATAAGAACAGGATGGAAAGAATATTTTAAAAATAGAACAATGAAGAGAAAAAAATAATTTGAAAAAAAAAAACAAACAAATAACGTCGCGCCCAGGCTGTGGAGACTTTGACCCATCTGCGTAGACCCGGATCCAGAGATCCTGTGGGTATTCGTCATCAATGAAGCTGAGAGTGGCTGTTCTGCGCTGTACACTGTTCTGTTCTTGGTATATGAGTTATGAATCTTCGGTGATGTAGCTTATCACTCAAGAAAAACAACACTTGTATTCATCAAGTCCGGCTCAGCAGAAGGCAGGTTTTTGCAGACCAACTAGGTTTTGAGCCCAGTGTAAAAGCCTCTCAGTAAGCTCTGTCTTTAATTCGTGAGCCATCATTTTATATAACTTTCATCACTGCTTTTTGGTAATATATCGTCGCACACTCAAGTGGAACCTGTTGAATAGAGAACACCATGGTGAGAGCAACTCAATCCTGACCGTAATTAGGTGAGTGTAGGCCGATAGCAGCACTCAGATCTTTAACAGAGATCCGATCTCTCTCATACGGCCAAATAGCTCATCACATTGGTCTGAGACATGGTAACACAAGGATAGATTAAAGGAAACTGGTAGAAACACAGCAGATGCCCTACGGGATGATCCTACCATTTCTCATTCCTACATCCTTCCCAACCATCCTCAATCTCTCTAATTATTAGCTCACTACATTGTCCTTAACTCCCTGAGTTAAATGATATATCAGACAAGCTAGTTAAAGCCACACAATAGGATACTAGTGCCGACGCTCCTATAATACTTTCTATCACCGCACTTATATAACATTCTATCACCACACCTATAATACATTCTATCACGGCACCTATAATACATTATATCACAGCACAGTACTGTAGTCTATTCCTAATCATACTCTAAGTTAGATATGATTAATAGAATACCATATGCCTATTCCGGTTTAAGATTGAGACTATGCAATCACAGACTCAATCTATGTCCGCCGATAAATATCAACACTTTGACACTATAGTCTCTTTCTATAACACAACTCGGAATACTGCGCCGATCCTTATCACTTCAGAAATTTTGGTCAACTAACTCAACTTGTTTACCTCAACTGGTTTTAATTCGGGGCTTGAGTGACGTCACCAAAAAGTCAAGACGCTAATCAGTCCAGAGTCTGGCTTTCTCCCCCTGTTTTAGACTGACTGGAATCAATCCGCCGTCTAGTTTGCTTTCATCTGGGACTTGTCCCGGCACTTCCGAGAGTCCCGCTAGTCTGGGATCTGGGGAATAATGTCCCTTACATCACAAGACATCTCCAACGTCTGTCCAGACATTCCGTCTACAACATCAAAGGCCGACTACCACCTTGCAGACGGATGGCGCTTTTGTCCCGTCTCGAGCAACAACTTGTTAACAAAATGCCGACCGGGTGTAGACATTTGACGCGACTTATTTTGTTCCTCAGTCCCCTGCGCATCAAATGGTTGCCGGTGTTTGTGTAGACGAATGTCTCTTTCTGTCATCGATCGAATCTATCAAATTTTTCGTGACACCTACAAGCACTTAAAATCATCTACTGGCAAGAGAAGGTCAACCAGAGAGACGAATGGAGACGGCTTGTATCTGGAGCAAAGAACCTCAATGGCTCGTAACGCTGAAGAAGAAGTAGATGGTGTTTGAACCAGGTGTTACTTATCATTTCGTGGCATTCTGCTCATGTTGTTAATCTGTCAGCTCTCTCATTCCTATCACCTAGGCCATTGATACCAGTAAGGCAGACATTTCAAAATGTTTATACTGGCCCACTGTCATGTCTTATTCGTTGTTATTATTATTATTATTGTTATATATATATATATATATATATATATATATATATATATATATATATATATATGTGTGTGTGTGTGTGTGTGTGTGTGTGCGCGCGCGCGCGTGTCCTCTTCTGTACTGTCAGCTGTTGCGCATATGCTTGTACGGGGTGTATTTTTAATAGCTAAACGCCTCTAAGTCAAATCCCCCAGAAGTGAGGACCTGGCCGCTAGTTACTTCCTCCTCTTGGAGGTTTGATGCTGAGCCGCCAGCATCTGCAGCCTACCTTGTTCCAGACATACTGGTTATCCTTTCCTCTGGAGAAAACAAGGAGAGGCCGAGAGAGAGAGATCATGCTGCATGGGCAACACATGTTCTCTGAATCCATGCCCAGACATTGTGCTATGGAATACTAGCTCTAGTTCCAATCCACATATTTTCGTATGTAAAGACCGCAAGGTGCCATTATTTTTAATGACTGTGCAGTGTCTGAAAATATTGCCGGTCCACGTTTTGTATTTACCTATTATGTTGCATGAACTTTACAGGGGGTGAATATTATATTATGTTAATATGTTGCCACGGACTTTCACTGATAATACTCTTTATAAGATTGTCTAACATCCTCGAACCGCCTCAGCATTCATTTGATCCAAAATTATGCCAATTCTCATTTAGTAGTCCTTCCCTCCGGATTAAATCATTTTGTACGTATCTAAATAGTTTTCCCCGCACCTGGCTATCGCATTTCACAATATGTACGAGTATTAACAACAATTTGTTATTATGCATGTGGCAAGAAATCATAAAATTTTACTTCCTAAATTTACTTCCTTAGTCTCTTATAGCCGGTCTCACTGGTCTAGAGGTTACACGACTTTCTCCGTAATCTTGTATACTCTCGTAAGTAAGGTGATGTTGCGCGAGATTCGGTAGCGGTTCTCTCCTCGTCGGTAACTTACGGGGTATGTCAGCAGGTCGCTCAAAAATCAGTTATCAGTTATCAGTTATCAGTTATCAGTTGGGGTATCTTCGTTGCACTCCGGACATGTCCATAGGTGCTCAGATCTTCCCCCCAACATATGCATCAGCGTCCGGTGGCTAATAGTGCCAGTTCTGTGTTGGTTGACGAGGCACTTAGTTTTCCAGATGTACCTCTCGCGTCTGGCTGTGCCGATTCTTACTCCCAGGTCTTTCATCCTGGACAGCGATGTGGAATCACTGACGTCAAAATCCTCTGTTCTCGCCAAATCTTTAAGGACGTTAATAACATCGGCACGATCCATGGGCTGGCCATCTACAGGGGGTGCAGAGCCAGCCAGTTTGTCAGCTCGTTCATTTCCCTCGACTCCCGCATGTCCCGGGACGAAGATGAAGGTGACTTTACGGACAACAGACTTCCGCAGCGATTCAGTCCACTGTCGACGTACAGATCTAGCTTCGACCTTCTGAATCATGCTCATTGAATCACTTAGTACACACACGTTGGTATAATGCTGTGATTCCAGCCATATGAAAGCCTGTGTAACTGCCATCACCTCCATCGTCATGCTGCTCGTGGTCATAGAGTGGGCACCACTGGATTCTTGAACGGTTCGGCCCGCTGAACGGGCTGTAAATGCCCACGCACTTCTCTGCTGCTTTACAACAGATCCATCTGTATAGATGAGCACTTCGGGGCTATCTGAGTGTTCATAGATGAGCGCGCTAACCTCTGCATTGACAGCGGCAGGGTTCTGCTCTCTGCACCGTCTGTCGAGTGTGATAATGCAGGAGAAAGTGCACTTAAAGGTTGGAGGCACCGGCACCCATTCCTTGCCGGGGTTGATACTGGTAAGAATGCAGACCTGTCCGACGACATCTTCCGCCCGACCCATCCATGATTTGCCCCTCTTTAGCCTGTCACCCTTTTCTCTGAATATAGCGTCATGCAGAGGGTGCTGCTCACCTGCACTTATTTTTAAGTATGCACGAGCTCTCCAGATGCTCAAAAAGCAATGGCAAGCTACTGAGCGTAATCTTGCATAGAAATCAACAATCAGCTGAAAGATGCTGATGTTGACAGCAATGTCCTGTAAGGGATATGCGAACAAAAAAAAAAAAGTCTCTTATCTTATATGTAAATTAGGATCGTCTGTCTGTCTGTCTGTCTGTCTGTCTGTCTGTCTGTCTGTCTGTCTGTCTGTCTGTCTGTCTGTCTGTATGTATGTATGTATGTATGTATGTATGTATGTGTGTGTGTGTGTGTGTGTGTGTGTGTGTGTGTGTGTGTGTGTGTGTGTGTGTCTGTCTGTCTGTCTGTCTGTCTGTCTGTCTGTCTGTCTGTCTGTATGGATGCATGCATGCATGCATGCATGTATGTATGTATGTATGTATGTATGTATGTATGTATGTATTATATATGTATGTATGTATGTATGTATGTATGTATGTATGTATGTATGTATGTATGTATGTATGTATGTATGTCCTTTATTTGTTCGCGAACGGCCCATCCGATTGAGATGAAATTTTCTATACGCCTTCCTTTCATTCCAGAGCTGCCAACTGTCATAGTTTTTTTTTCTTCTTCCTCCTCCTCCCTCCTCCCCCTCCCAAAATACGTACGTAAATATATGATGATGATGATGAAAGAATCCCCGAACTAAAACGCTAGGGAAAGGGAAGAAAATGACGTGACTACACAGAATCGTCACACGGCAATCATCATCATCAAGTGCCGTGCCGGCTGGCGTAGGCGTTCATGGCTCTCCGTAGATCTCAGTCCTTGGTTTTTTGGATCAACTCTGCTGCTGATATTCCTCCATGCCACGGCAATATCAATAACAATTCATCTTTTTATGTGTAAGGAAGTTATCTACAGTCGTGTAGAAGGGAAGAACTAGACGAGTATGAATTCAGAATGGCGAACTCTCTCCTCTTCTCTTCTCCTCCCTCCTCCTCCCTCCACCCTCCTCCTCTTCCTCCTCCCTCTCATCCCTCTCCCTCCTCCCTCCTCCTTCTCCCTCTTCCTTCTCCCTCTTCCTCTCCCCTCCTCCTCCATCCACCTCCCTCCTACTCCCTCCGCCTCCTCCCCCTCCTCCCTCATCTTCCCTCCTCCTCCCTCTCCATCCTCATCCCTCCTCCTCCTCCTGCCTCCTTCTCCTTCACCATCCTCCCTCCTCCTTCTCCCTTCTTTTCCCTCTTCCCTCTTCCTCCTCCTCCTCCCTCCTCCCTTCTCCTCCCTCTACCTCCTCCTCCTCCCTCCATCCTCCTCTTCTCTTCTCCTCCTCTTCCTCCTCCCTTTCCTTCCTACTCCTCCTCCCTCTACCTCCTTCTCCCCCTACCTCTTTCCTCCTCCCTCCTCCTCCTCTTCCACCTCCTTTTCCTTCCTCCCCTCCTCATTCTCCCTCCTTCCTCTCCCTCCTTCCTCCTCCTCTCCCCTCCTCCTCCCTCCTTCTCCTTCTCCTCCTCCCTCCTTCTCCCTTCTTCTCCTCCTCTCCCCTCCTCCTCCTACCCTCTTCCTCTTCCCTCCTCCCTCTCCCTCCTCCCTCCTCCTCCCTCTTCCTCCTCCTCCCTCTTCATCCTCCTTCCTCCTCCTCCCTCTTCCTCCCTCTCAATCCTCCATCCTCCTCCTCCCTCTTCCTCCTCCTTCTCCCTCCTCCTTCCTTCTCCTCCCTCCTCCTCCCTCTTCCTCCTCCTCCTACCTCCTCCCTCCTCCTCCTCTCTCCTCCTCCCTCCTCCCTTTTCCTCCCTCCTCCTCCTCTCTCTACCTCCTCTCTTCTCCTCTTAGCTCTTCCTCCTACCCTCTTCCTCTTCCCCTCCCTCTCCTCCCTATCCCTCCTCCTCCCTTCACATTCCTCCTCCTCCCTCTTCCTCCTCCTCCCTCCTCCTCCTCATCCCTCCTTCTCCCTCCTCCTCCTTCTTCCTCCCTCCTCCTCCTCTCTCCTCCCCCTCCTCCGTCCTCCTCCTCCCTATCCTCCTCCTCACTCCTCCTCCTCCCTCCTCCTCCTCCCTCCTCCTCCCTCTACCTTCTCCCTCCTCCTTCCTTCACATTCCTCCTCCTCCCTCTTCCTCCTCCTCCCTCCTCCTCATCCCTCCTCCTCCCTTCTCCTCCTCCCTCCTCCTCCCTCTACCTCCTCCTCCCTTCACATTCCTCTTCCTCCTCCCTCTTCCTCCTCCTCCCTCCTCCTCTTCATCCCTCCTTCTCCCTCCTCTTCCTTCTTCCTCCCTCCTCCTCCCTCCTCCCCTCCTCCTTCCTCCTCCTCCCTCTCCTCCTCCTCACTCCTCCTCCTCCCTCCTCCTCCTCCCTCTACCTCCTCCCTCCTCCTCCCTTCACATTCCTCCTCCTCCCTCTTCCTCCTCCTCCCTCCTCCTCATCCCTCCTTCTCCCTCCTCCTCCTCTCTCTTCCTCCCTCCTCCTCCCTCCTCCTCATCACTCCTCCTCCCTCCTCCTCCTTCTTCCTCCCTCCTCCTCCCTCCTCCCCCTCCTCCCTCTCCGACTCCTCCCTCCTCCTCCCTCCTCCTCCCTCTACCTCCTCCTCCTCCCTCTACCTCCTCCCTCCTCCTCCCTTCACATTCCTCCTCCTCCCTCTTCCTCCTCCTCCTTCCTCCTCCTCTCTCCGCCTCCCTCCTCCTCCTCCTCCTCCCTCTACCTCCTCCCTCCTCCTCCCTTCACATTCCTCCTCCTCCCTCCTCCTCCTCCCCTCCTCCTCTTCCCTCCTCCTCCTCCTTCTCCTCCTTCTCCCTCCTCCTTCTCCCTCTTCCTCCTCCCTCTTCCTTCTCCCTCCGCCTCCTGCCTCCTCCTACTCTCTCCTCCTCCTCCCTCCTCCTCCCTCTCCCTCCTCCTCCCTCTCCTCCTCCTGCTCCCTTCTCCTCCTGCGTTCTCCTCCTCCCTCCTTCTCCCTCCTCCTCCCTCTTCCTCCTCCCTCCTCTTCGCCTCCTCCTCCACCCTACTCCTCCCTCCTCCTCCTAATCCCTCCTCCTCCCTCCTATTCCTCCCTACTCCTCCTGTCTCCTCCCTCCTCTTCCCTCCTCCACCTCCCTTTTCCTCCTCCCTCCTCCATTTACCCAAGACAGACAGACAGTCAGACAGATAGTCGGGAACGGGATCTTATATGACTACTTATATAATTTAAATGAGATGCTCTCCACCATGGGCTGGGCCGGGTCAGACAGACAGGCAGATAGATAGATAGATAGACAGACAGACAGATAGACAGACAGACAGTCGGGAACGGGAACTTATATGACTACATTATATGAATTAAATGAGATGCTCCCCACCAAGGTTTGGGCGATGCCGGGCCGGGTCAGACAGACAGACAGATAGATAGTCGGAACGGGAACTTATATGACTACTTATACGAATTAAATGAGATGCTCCCCATCAGGGTCTGGGCGAAGACGGGCCGGGTCAGACAGACAGACAGACAGACAGACAGACAGACAGACAGACAGACAGACAGATAGTCGGTAACGGGAACGAGAACTTATATGACTACTTATATGAATTAAATGAGATGCTCCCCACCAGGGTCTGGGCGAAGCCGGGCCGGGTCAGCTAGTCTATATCTATAAAACAAAGTGTATGTATATGTGTATGTATATATGTATGTATGTAAATATGTATGTCCTTTATTTGTTCGCGAACGGCCCATCCGATTGAGATGAAATTTTCTACACGCCTTCCTTTCATTCCAGAGCTGTCAACTGTCATAGTTTTTTTTCTTCTTCCTCCTCCTCCCTCCTCCCCCTCCCAAAATACGTACGTAAATATATGATGATGATGATGAAAGAATCCCCGAACCAAAACGCTAGGGAAAGGGAAGAAAATGACGTGACTACACAGAATCGTCACACGGCAATCATCATCATCAAGTGCCGTGCCGGCTGGCGTAGGCGTTCATGGCTCTCTGTAGATCTCAGTCTTTGTTTTTTTTAATCAACTCTGCTGCTGATATTCCTCCATGCCACGGCAATATCAATAACAATTCATCTTTTTATGTGTAAGGAAGTTATCTACAGTCGTGTAGAAGGGAAGAACTAGACGAGTATGAATTCGGAATGGCGAACTCTCTCCCCCTCTCTTCTCCTCCCTCTACCTCTCCCTCCTCCTTCTCCCTCTTCCTTCTCCCTCTTCCTCTCCCATCCTCCTCCCTCCGCCTCCTCCTCCCTCTCCCTCCTCATCCTGCCTCCCTCCTCCTCCTCCTGCCTCCTTCTCCCTCATCATCCTCCCTCCTCCTTCTCCCTCTTCCCTCTTCCTCCTCCCTCCTCTTCCTCCTCCCTTTCCTTCCTCCTCCTCCTACCTCTACCTCCTCCTCCCCCTACCTCTTTCCTCCCCCTCCTCCTCCTCTTCCACCTCCCTTTCCTTCCTCCCCTCCTCATTCTCCCTCCTTACTCCTCCTCCTTCCTTCTTCTCCCTCCTCCCTCCTCCTCTCCCCTCCTCCTTACTTCTTCTCCTCCTCTCCCCTCCTCCTCCTACCCTCTTCCTCTTCCCCTCCTCCCTCTCCCTCCTCCATCCTCCTCCTCCCTCTTCCTCCTCCTTCCTCCTCCTCCTCCCTCTTCCTCCTCCTCCTACCTCCTCCCTTTTCCTCCCTCCTCCTCCTCCCTCTACCTCCTTCCTCCTCCTCTCCACTCTTCCTCCTACCCTCTTCCTCTTTCCCTCCCCCTCCTCCCTATCCCTCCTCCTCCTTCTTCCTCCCTCCTCCCCCTTCCTCCTCCTCCCTCTCCTCCTCCTCCCTCTACCTCCTCCCTCCTCCTCCCTTCACATTCCTCCTCCTCCCTCTTCCTCCTCCTCCCTTCTCCTCCTCCTCCCTTCACATTCCTCCTCCTCCCTCTTCCTCCTCCTCCTCCTCATCCCTCCTCCTCCTTCTTCCTCCCTCCTCCTCCTCCTCACTCCTCCTCCTCCTCCCTCTACCTCCTCCCTCCTCCTCCCTTCACATTCCTCCTCCTCCCTCTTCCTCCTTTCTCCTCCTTCTCCCTCTCCGCCTCCTCCTCCTCCCTCTACCTCCTCCTCCCCCTCCTCCCTTCACATTCCTCCTCCTCCCTCTTCCTCCTCCTCTCTCCGCCTCCCTCCTCCTCCTACTCCCTCTACCTCCTCCCTCCTCCTCCCTTCACATTCCTCCTCCTCCCCTCCTCCTCTTCCCTTCTCCTCCTCCCCTTCCTTCTCACTCCTCCTCCTCCCTCTTCCTTCTCCCTCCGCCTCCTCCCTCCTCCTCCTCCTTCTACCTCCTCCTCCCTCTCCTCCTCCTGCTCCCTTCTCCTCCTCCCTCCTCCTCGCCTCCTCCTCCACCCTACTCCTCCCTTATCCTCCTAATCCCTCCTCCTCCCTCCTATTCCTCCCTACTCCTCCTGTCTCCTCCTCCCTCCTCTTCCCTCCTCCACCTCCCTCTTCCTCCTCCCTCCTACATTTACCCAAGACAGACAGACAGTCAGACAGATAGTCGGGAACGGGATCTTATATGACTACTTATATAATTTAAATGAGATGCTCTCCACCATGGGCTGGGCCGGGTCAGACAGACAGATAGATAGATAGATAGACAGACAGACAGACAGACAGACAGACAGTCGGGAACGGGAACTTATATGACTACTTATATAAATTAAATGAGATGCTCCCCACCAGGAGTTGGGCGATGCTGGGCCGGGTCAGACAGACAGACAGATAGATAGTCGGAACGGGAACTTATATGACTACTTATATGAATTAAATGAGATGCTCCCCATCAGGGTCTGGGCAAAGACGGGCCGGGTCAGACAGACAGACAGACAGACAGATAGACAGACATACAGACAGATAGTCGGTAACGGGAACGAGAACTTATATGACTACTTATATGAATTAAATGAGATGCTCCCCACCAGAGTCTGGGCGAAGCCGGGCCGGGTCAGCTAGTCTTATATATAAAAGGCGATCTCCGTCTGTCTCTCTGTATGTATGTATGTATGTCCTTTATGCGTTCGCAAACGGCCCATCCGATTGAGATTAAATTTTCTACACGCCTTCCTTTCATTCCAACGCTGCCAACTGTCGTATTTTTTGTTCTTCGTCCTCCTCCCTCCTCCCATTCCCAAAATACGTACGTAAATATATGATGATGATGATGAAGCCGCGAACCAAAACACTAGGGAAAGGGAAGAAAATGACGTGACTACACAGAATCGTCACACGGCAATCATCATCATCATCAAGTGCCGTGCCGGCTGGCGTAGGCGTTCAACTCTGCTGCTGATATATATGCCTCCATGCCACGGCAATATCAATAACAATTCATCTTTTTATGTGTAAGGAAGTTATCTACAGTCGTGTAGAAGGGAAGAACAATCAATGGAAGGACCGAAATCACAGAACCTAGACGAGTATGAATTCGGAATGGCGAACTCCCTCCTCCTCTCTTCTCCTCCTGCCTCTACCTCCTCCCCTCCTCCTCCCTCGACCCTCCTCCTCTTCCTCCTCCCTCTACCTCCTCCCTCTCCCTCCTCCCTCCTCCTTCTCCCTCTTCCTTCTCCCTCTTTATCTCCCCTCCTCCTCCATCCTCCTCCCTCCTACTCCCCCCGCCTCCTCCCTCCTCCTCCCTCTACCTCCTCCCTCCTCCTCCCTCTACCTCCTCCCTCCTCCTCCCTCTACCTCCACCCTCCTCCCCCTCCTCCTTCTCCCCCTCCTTTCTCCCTCCGCCTCCCTCTCCTCCTCCCTTCTCCTCATACCTCCTACTCCCTTCTCCTCCTCCCTCCTCCTCCTCTCTCCTCCTCCCTCCTCCCTTTTCCTCCCTCTACCTCCTCCCTCTACCTCCTCCCTCCTCCTCCCTCCTCCTCCTTCCTCCACATCCCTCTTCCTCCTCCTCCCTCCTCATCATTCCTCCTCCTCCTCCTCCCCCTCCTCCTTCTCCCTCCTCCTTCTCCCTCCACCTCCTCCCTACTCCTCCCTCTCCCTCCTCCCTCCTCCTCCTCCCCCACCTGCGTTCTCCTCCTCCCTCCTCCTCCTTCTCCCTCCTCCTCCCCCTCCCTCCTCCCCCTCCTCCCTCTTCCTCCTCCTCCTTCACCCTCCTCCCTCCTCCTCCTCCTTCACCCTCCTCCCTCCTCATCCCTCTTCCTCCTCCTCCCTCCTCCTCCCTCCTCCTTCTCCCTTTTCCCCCCTCCTTCTCGTAATCCCTCCTCCTCCCTCCTCCTCCCTCCTATTCCTCCCTCCTCCTCCTCTCTCTGCCTATCTCTTCCTCCCACCTCCTCCCTCCTCCACTCTCTTCCTCCTCCCTCCACCTCCCTCTTCCTCCTCCCTCCTCCTACCTCCTCGCCCTCTTCTTCCTTCCTCCTTCGCCCTCCTCCTCCCTTCTCCTCCCTTCTCCTCCTCCCCCTCCTACCACTCCCTCCTCCCCTCCTCCCTCCTCCCTCCTCATTCTTCCTCCCTCCTCCTCCCCCTCCTCCCCCTCCTCCTTCCTCCTCCTCCCTCTCCTCCTCATCCCTCCTCCTCCATTCTCCTCCTCCCTCCTCCTCCCTCTACCTCATCCCTCCTCCTCCCTTCACATTCCTCCTCCTCCCTCTTCCTCCTCCTTTCTCCTCCTCATCCCTCCTCCTCCTCCTCTCTCCTCCTCCTCCTCCCTAATCCTCCTCCCTCTACCTCCTCCCTCCTCCTCCCTTCACATTCCTCCTCCTCCCTCTTCCTCCTCCTCCCCCTCATCCTCTTCCCTCCTTCTCCACCCTCCTCCTTCTCCCTCTTCCTCCTCCCTCTTCCTCCCTCTTCCTTCTCCCTCCGCCTCATCCCTCCTCCCACTCTCTCCTCCTCCTCCCACCTCCTCCCTTTCCCTCATCCTCCCTCTCCTCCTCCTCCTCCTTCCTCCTCCTCCTTCGTTCTCCTCCTCCCTCCTTCTCCCTCCTCCTCCCTCTTCCTCCTCCCTCCTCCTTCTCCTCCCTCCTCCTTCTCCCTCTTCCTCCTCCCTCTTCCTCCCTCTTCCTGCTCCCTCCGCCTCCTCCCTCCTCCTACTCTCTCCTCCTCCTCCTCCTCCCTCTCCCTCCTCCTCCCTCTCCTCCTCCTCCCTCCTCCTCCTGCGTTCTCCTCCTCCCTCCTTCTCCCTCTTCCTCCTCCCTCCTCCTCCACCCTACTCCTCTCTCCTCTTCCTAATCCCTCCTCCTCCCTCCTATTCCTCCCTATTCCTCCTGTCTCCTGTCTCCTCCTCCCTCCTCTTCCCTCCTCTTCCCTCCTCCACCTCCCTCTTCCTCCTCCCTCCTCCATTTACCCAAGACAGACAGACAGACAGATAGTCGGGAACGGGATCTTATATGACTACTTATATGATTTAAATGAGATGCTCTCCACCATGGGCTGGGCCGGGTCAGACAGACAGACAGACAGACAGATAGACAGACAGACAGACAGACAGACAGACAGACAGACAGACAGACAGACAGACAGACCGACAGACAGACAGACAGACAGATTGTCGGTAACGGGAACGGGAACTTATATGACTACTTATATGAATTAAATGAGATGCTCCCCACCAAGGACTGGGCGAAGCCGGGCCGGGTCAGACAGACAGACAGACAGACAGACAGACAGACAGACAGTCAGACAGACAGACAGTCGGTAACGGGAACGGGAACTTATATGACTACTTATATGAATTAAATGAGATGCTCCCCACCAAGGACTGGGCGAAGCCGGGCCGGGTCAGCTAGTCTTATATATAAAAGGAAATCTCCGTCTGTATGTATGTATGTATGTCCTTTATGCGTTTGCGAACGGTCCATCCGATTGAGATGAAATTTTCTACACGTCTTCCTCTCATTCTCGCGCTGCCAACTGTTATAGTTTTTTTTTCTTCTTCCTCCTCCTCCCCTTCCCTAAATACTTACGTCAATATATGATGATGATGATGAAAGAATCCCCGAACCACAACGCTAGGAAAAGAGACGAAAATGACGTGACTACACAGAATCGTCACACGGCAATCATCATCATCAAATGCCATGCCGGCTGGCGTAGGCGTTCATGGTTCTCCATAGATCTCAGTCTTTGGTTTTCTGGATCAACTCTGCTGCTGATATATATGCCTCCATGCCACTGCAATATCAATACCAATTCATCTTTTTATGTGTAAGGAAGTTATCTACAGTCGTATAGAAGGGAAGAACAATCAATGGAAGGACCGAAATCACAGAATCTAGACGAGTATGAATTCGGAATGGCGAACTCCCTCCTCCTCTCTTCTCCTCCTCCCTCCTCCTCCCTCTACCTCCTCCATCTACCTCCTCCCCTCCTCCTCATCCCTCTTCCCTCTCCCTCCTCCTTCTCCGTCTTCCTCTCCCTTCCTCCTCCCTCCTACTCCCTCCTCATCCCTCCTCCTTCTTCCTCCTTCTCCCTCCGCCTCCTCCCCCTCCTCCTCCCTCCTCTTCCCTCCTCCTCCCTCTCCCTCCTCCTCCCCCTCCTCCTCCATCTTTCTCCTCCCTCATCCTCCCTCTTCCTCCTCCTCCTTCTCCCTCTTCCTCCTCCCTCCTCCTCCCTTTTCCTCCTCCCTCCTCCTCCTCCCTCTACCTCTTCCCTCCTCCTCCTCCATCTACCTCCTCCCTCCACCCTCCTCCTCCTCCGTCCTCCTCCTCCGTCGTCCTCCCTCCTCTTCCCTCTTCCTCCTCCCTCTCCCTCCTCCTCCTTCCTTCTCCCTCCTCCTCCTCCCTCCTCCTCCCTCATCCTCCCTCTTCCTCCTCATCCTTCTCCCTCTTCCTCCTCCATCCTCCTCCCTCCTCCTCCTTTTTTCCTCCTCCCTCCTCCTCCTCCTCCTCCCTCTACCTCCTCCCTCCTCCTCTTTCTCCTCCATTCCCCTCCTCCCACTCTCCATTCTCCCTCCTCCCCCTCCTCATTCTCCCTCCTCCTCCCTCCTCCTCTCTCGTCCTCCTCCATCCTCCCCCTCCTCCTCCTTCCTCCTTCTCCCTCCACCTCCTCCTCCTCCATCCTCCGCCTTCCTCCTCCTCCCTCCCCCTCCTCCCCTCCTCCTCCCTCCGTCTCCTCCCTTCTCCTCCCTCCTCTCTCCTCCTTCCTCCTCCTTTCTCCGCCTCCTCCTCACTCCTCCTCCTCTCTCCTCCTCCTCCCTCCTCCTCCTCCTCCTCCCTCCTCCTCCTGCCTCCTCCTTCTCTCTCCTCCTCCTCCCTCCTCTTCCCTCCTTCTCCCTCCTCCTCTTCCTCCTTCTCCTTCTCCCTCCTCCTCCCTCTTCCTTCTCCTCCTCCCTCCTCCTCCCTCCTCCTCGCTCTTCCTCCTCCTCCCTCCTCCTCCCTTCTCCTCCTTCCTCCTTCTCCCTCCTCCTTCTCTCTCCTCCTCCTCCCTCCTCCTCCCTCCTCCTCCCTCCTCCTCCTCCCTCCTCCTCCCTCCTCCTCCTCCCTCCTCCTCCTCCTTCCTCCTCCCTCTTCCTCCTCCTCCTCCCTCTCCCCTCATTCCTCCCTCTTCCTCCTAATCCCTCCTCCTCCCTCCTACTCCTCCCTCCTCCTCCTGTCTCCTCCTCCTCCCTCCTGCTCCTTCCGTCGAATATGAATTAAATGATATGCTCCCCACCAGGGACTGGACGAAGCCGGGCCGGGTCGTATTTTTGGGGAACGGGAACGGGAGCAGGGGCCGAATATGAATTAAATAAGACGCTCCATTTACCCAAGTTTATTGTTTGGGGAAGATGTAAAGATCTTTCAAGTGCTCTTTCTAATAATAGACAGACAGACAGACAGACAGATAGATAGATAGATAGATAGATAGATAGATAGATAGATAGATAGATAGATAGATAGATAGATAGATAGATAGATAGATAGATAGTCGGAAACGGGAACGGAAGCTTATATGACAATTATATGATTTAAATGAGATGCTCCCCACCAGAGTCTGGGCGAAGCCGGGCCTGGCCGTTACTTACTTCCTGCTCTTTTAGGTTTGATCCTGAGTCGCCAGCATCTGCAGCCCACCTTGTTCCAGACATACTGGTTATCCTTTCCTCTGGAGAAAACAAGGCAAGGCCGAGAGAGGGAGCTTGCTGCATGTTCAACACATGTTCTCTGAATCCATGCCCAGACATTTTCGATGGAAACCC